>CABHPR010151500.1:0-26710 GCA_902168415.1 Peromyscus melanophrys | reverse complement strand
GAAAGGAAAGGAAAGGAAAGGAAAGGAAAGGAAAGGAAAGGAAAGGAAAGGAAAGGAAAGGAAAGGAAAGGAAAGGAAAGGAAAAAGAAAACAACTAAAAGAAAAACAAGGATAAGTCAAGATCTACTCAAAATCCAACTCCAAATTCTAGTATCTCTTCAATAATTAGAATAAATCATAAGTATGCAGACAACAATGTATTTGTATGGAATGTGTGGTTTGGCTCTATATATCAAATAAGCAGTAAAAATAATGAACCAGTTAACCCTTAGGGAGTACTCTGACTAGCATGACGTATCGTATTAATCCACTTACGAATCATGCTCCAGCGACCCTCACAAAGCAGGTGAGGTAGGTACTACTGTCTCTATTCTTCAGGTCAGAACTTGGAGAAGAATTTACACTTAAAGTGATCACTGTTTCTCACTGTCACCAAGAGGATAAATCACTGTAGGCTCAAAGAACAGAACTGGACTCTAAGAACAAATACTGGTCCTCATGCTTAGGTATTAAAAACAGGAAAACCATTAAAATGCCTCATTTAAAATATAAATGTACAATTTAATGTTAACAGTTATAATATTTACACTTTCACCTGCAAAGATAAAATTTCTTCATTGTGATATGTGTGTATATATATATGATATACAAGTGTGTGTACACACACAAACACACACACACACATATATACACACACACTTATCATAACTCATCATATGGCCAGGCTGGCCTTGAAATCAGAGATTGGCCTGCCTTAATATCCTGAATGCTGGAATTAAAGGCATTTGACATCATGCCCAGCTTCAGTCTGATCTTTCTTAATGAAAATACAGCTCTCATACAGTGTAATGCCAGAGTATAAGACAGTATTGTATTAACTTCTAGCCAGAGCACATGTAAAACCAAACTGGCATTATTCCAAATCACTGTTTTAAAGCTGGAATACTGTGACAGGTTACCCCTTTTTAAAGATGGGAACACTGAGGCTCTCAGAGATAGAATGACTTCATCAAAGACATAAAACCAATTCCTTGAATGGCTGAGAACAAAATTTAGAACTATTCAGCTGCTATGAAGAAAAAAAAAAAAAGGTAGTAAGAACCAAACAAATCCTTTCTTACCAACTGAACTTCACCAAAAGCACCTCTTCCAATAACTTTTACAACATCGTAGTCTTCTGCTTTCATCTGTAAATCTCTAATTTTTTTCACAATTTTCTCATCTATAATAAAAAGATTACCATACTTTTAATAGCAATCATATATTAGAAATATTAAAAAATAGTCACCATATTTATAAAAACTTTTTAATTCCTCTTAATCTTTAAAGGATCCTATTTTAAAACTTTAAAATGTGGGAATGGGTATAGTACAGTGACAGACTGCTTACTTAACACGGGAGGTCCTAGATTCCAGCCCCAGCACCGAAATAAACAAACACTCTAAGATACAGGTTATCTTCGCATCAAGGAACCAAAGCTGTCGTTCGCTGGCACATGTCCCCGAAGATCACTAACTGCCAAAGCAGCATCAAAGCATTCTCACTCCTCTCTGTGCAAGGGACGTCAACGACCCAGGCAATCTTGGTGCTTCAGCAATCATGGCAGGAAGCAGGCACAAAGCTAGGTGTGCAACCAGGACCAGTAGGCTAAACACAAGGACTATACATTTCAAGCCAGCCTAGGCCATATTGCTAGACGTTATCTCAAAAGGGAAGAGGAAGAGATGAAATTACTTGCAATTCCAAATTTAGTAACGAAGCTTAACCTACTTCTTTAAAGGCAGCAATCACGTTTTAAATATATCAACTACTATAGTAATTTATTAAAGGAAAAATACCCTAGCACTGACAATTCCAAAATAAAGGATTTGGCTGTGGGGATAAAGAGGATGCATTAATCATTCTGAAACTTCCTTTCCCCCTTTTGTAAGACATTTTTAGAATTTTAAGTTTTCTGCATTATGTGTTTAAGAGTGTGGGTTTGTGTGAGTGTGGTGCCCTCAGAAACCAGATGAGGGCATCAGATTTCCCAGGAGTTAGTAACAGGTGGCTGTGAGCTGCCTCACTTGGGTGCTGGGAACTGAACTCAGGTCCTCTGCAAGAACAGTATGTGTTCTTAACAGCTGAGTCACCTCTAGGTCCCTGGGATTAACTTTTCTTTTTCTATTTTTGGAGACTGTCTTACTTTGTAGCCCAGGCTAACCTTAAACCTGTAATAGTCCTCCTGCCTCAGCCTCCTGGATTGCTACATACAAGCACAATTCACCATGCCCAACTCACTTTGAGAATATATTTTCAGAATCCACTTATTCTAACATAGTGCTGACAAACATTAAGGATAATCATATACATGGTACTAAATGCTATCAGATCATTTTTCCTTAACAAGACAATGTACATAAATTACTGAAACAAAGCTATTAAAGTCTACTGGGTAAATAAAAGCAAAGTCATAGAGTTACAATATTAACTCAAAATTTTGCTTAGATCAGCCATAACCAAGAGTTATATGGTCTTAATTCATATACATTTTATCTACCTTACATAGTCTACCTTAGTTCAGCAAAGTTATTTTGAAAATACAAACAAATAGCGCACACTAAAAGCAAGTTTAGTAAGTTAATAGGTTGTGGTGGTCTAAGTAAGAACGGCCCCACAGGTTCATATATTTCAATGCTTAGTCACCAGGGAGTGACGTTATTTGAAAGGATTACAGGGATTGGGAGGTGTGGCCTGGCTGGAGGAAGTACATCACGGGAGGTGGGCTTTGGGTTTCAAAAGCCCATGTCAAGCCCAGTGTCCCTCTTTTGACCTGCAGATCAGGATGCAGCTCTCAGCCACTACTCCAGCAGCAAGGTGTGTCACCCTGCTTCCTGCCATGATGACAATGGACTAAAAAATCTCTGAAACTGTCATCAAGAGTCCTCTTGGTCATAGTGTCTCTTCACAGCAGAACAGTGGCTAGGTCATAGGTTAACAAAGCTAACAGATTTAAGGACCAAAAAGTTAACCAAACACATCTCATGTAAAGCTCAGCTATGTGTCCAAACATGAATAGTAAAAATAAATATACTTACATCTATTTAAGAAATTATCTATATTTTTATTTTTCCTCAAAGCAGGAAAATCCAAGTCAAGGACCAAGGAATTTAAGCCATCCTGTTAAAAAAATAAAGAATAAAAAGCAAGTTTGTAAAATTCTGAAGCCTTCAAAAATCTTTAAATATTATATAAGCTGTTCCCACTGAGTAAATACGAACCCACATTGATATATTGTGGAGACTCTCCAGGCCCAAGAGCTTGAACAAGTTTCCTAACCTGAGAATGTTAGCTGAGAAGCTGAGAGTATACACAAGGCCAGAGTCTGGTACCCAGGAAAACAAAGAAAGACAAATGCAGCTTACGAGTTTCCGCTCATTTAAAAATCATTAATTTTGTGTCTACGCATATGGAAGAAGGGAGGGAAGTACCAAACGTAAGTTACATGACATTCTTCTCCAGATAACTGGATAGAACCAAAAGGAATCCTACTGAGTAAGGTAACCCAGACCCAGGCTGACAAACACTACATGTTCTCTCATTGCCAGCTGCTGGCCCCCAATCTTCAGATGTGAGCACATATCCTGGAACAAATACAGATGACTTAAGAGGCCAGCCTAGGCTTATACTGTCTCACAAAAAAATGTCTCCTATTTCACCCAGGAAAATCTGAATCATGTTAACTGACCTGCTGTCATTTATCACTAAGAGCTGAACATAAGCTATTTATAATACTGTATGGTTTGTAGGTACTGGAAGATTTTTAAGCCCAATTATATGACAGACTAACTTTACCCCCTCTTCAACAACAAGAGTTTTATGACCTAGTAAAAGAGATGTTTGCCTGAAGAAGACAAGACTGACCAAGGAATATAAGAAATAAGAATGAATTAAAAGTTTACCAGCTGGGGGCTGCTGGAATGGCTCAGCAGGTAAAGCACTCACCAGCCTGATGACCTCAACTTGACCCCAGAACCTACCCAGGGTAAAAAGCCTGATAGAGAAGAAATTTCCTGGAATCCCTAGCCTGTGTACTCAGAACAGGGGAAACATGAGATCTAGCCTCAACAAGGTGGAAGGGGAGAACCAACTCCTGAAAGTTGTATGACCTCTACACAAATACCATGGTACACATATGCCTGCACTCACACACATACATCATCTAAACCTATTAATAATGATAGGTAAATAAAATAAAAAACTTTAAGGTGAAAATGAACCATATATTTTGCCACGTGGATTAACATGATTATAAAAGCCTGAGGCACTGGCTCAACAGAGCATAAAAACAGCCTTCCTATTTCCTCTTATGAACTCTTACCTACAACTACAGAAAAACCACCTCTTGAGATCCCCCAAAGATGCCTTTAATCCCGGAACTTAGGACGTACAGGCAGGTGGATCTTTAAGAGTTCAAGGCCACCCTAGTCTACACAGTGAGCTCCAGACAAACTACAGCTGTATAGAGAGACCCTGTATTGGGGGGGGGGGGGGGGGCGGGGAGATTCCCTGATGCCCTAGAATGCAGGGAGTACACTGAGGAAATAGTAGGTATCTTCCACACTTAGGGCACTGAAAGAGTGATCGATTGTATGCACTCTGAACTTCGGGGAGGTATAGGCTACTGAGTGAGGAACACACATCCAGCTGGTCTCAATGTTGTGCCCTTCATCTGCTCTTCTCTGGAAGGAGGCACTCTTCCTCTCATCTGCCTGGACCTTATTTAGTTTCCACATGGGCTTTAGAGACCTTTCTCAGTTCTTGGACTAAAAGTCTCTTTTCTGAACTACCCCAGGAAAGTATTTTCATTTTGCACTGAAATATTCATTAAGCAAACAGTAGCCATAAAAAAATTAATTTTTCCCCTACATAGAGTTTCTCTGTGTAGCTCTGGCTGTTCTGGAACTTGCTCTGTAGAAAAGGCAGGCCTCGAACTCAAGAGTTCCACCTGCCTCTGGAGTCCGGGGACTAAAGGCATGCGCCACCATGCCTGGATTCTGTATAGTTTTATATCCATTTTTAATATTACATTAAAAATACTTACTTTAATTACTGTGGGGTGTGGATACCTTCTTAAATTTTGTGCCTAGTGCAAGTGCCTCGCTGGCTCTACCCCAGCTCTGGCCCTGAGAGACTGACTGCTGTTGTATATTTTGTTTGTGATATAACGAATAAAGCTTGCCTGGAGATCAGAGGGCGGAGCTAGCCACTAGTCAACCATAGAGGCCAGGCAGTGGTGGTACACACCTTTAATCCCAGGACTCAAAAGGCAGAGACAGATCTCTGAGTTCAAGGCCAGCATGGTCTATAAAGTAAGTTCTGGGCCAGCCAGGGCTAACCATCAAGACCTTTATTTTTCCTTTTTCTATCTTACATAAAAAGTCACAGAAGGAGGTTGGAGAGATGGCCAAGTAAACACTTTGAGGGTCAAATAAATCAAATATATGCCTTATCTTCTTTTAATACATGTGGATTTGTACACATGAGCATAGTACCCTCGGTGTGTCAGATCTCCAGAACCTGGAGCTAGAGATGGTTATGAATAACCTGCTGGAACCAAACCTGGGTCCTCCACAATACCAATATGTGCTCTTAACCACTGAGCCATCTCTCCAGCTCCAAGTCACTTTTTAATTTAATTTTTATTAAAAGAAAAAAAAAACCCCACCCTGGAAAAGGAATACATGAAACAAGCAGCGTTCTCTGTCTCGGGGTATCATCATCGAGCAGAAAGCAGCTGGCAGCAGCTGTTCTAAAACATGAGTGTTTTTTTTTTTTTTGTCTTTTCTCCTTCTAATTTCGTATGTAAATATGAGCTACAACAGCCTGCCTCATTTTAATGAAAAAGTAAAAACATACTTCCTTTCTAAAGATTACTTCCATTCTTTTAAATTACGTGTATGCATGTGTATACATGTGGCTATGAGCATTTGAGCACAGGTGTCCCCAGAACCCAGAAGAGAATAGCAGATCCCCTGGAGTTAGAGAGGGTTAAGGTGGTTTGAGCCACTTCATGTGGGTGCTGGGAACTGAACTCAGGCCATCTGGAAGAGCAGTAGACAGATATTCCTAACTCTCTTGACCACTAAACCATCTCGCCAGGCCCCAAAATCTTCTCAACAGAAGCTTCAGATGCAAAATACACCTCATCTTTACCCAAGAGGCTATGGTTTGACACATCAAGGAATTTTTGGGTTTTTTTCTTTCTTGTTTGTTTTAACATACATGTGTTCGTCTATGGAAGAGGCACATGCCACAGAACACATGCAGAAGTCAGCTCATTCTACTATATGGGTCCTAGGAGACGAACTCAAAGAGCCAGATTGGCAGCAGGTGCCTTCACCTACTGAACCATCTCACTGGCCTTCAGGGATTTTTTTTTTTTAAGTGAACACTTTGGGGAGGAAAAATCAAATATGTGCCTTACCTTTTTCCCCCTCAGCACATGTGTACTTATCTTAAAGGGGGTGGGGTGGGTGAATAAGTGTTATGGGTAAGGACGGTTAAGGGGAATCTAATTCATATTTCTCTGTTCCACTTTACATTTAGTAGCTCATAATATTTTATTTGGAAAGGGGAAATTTCTACTATTAGAAAGCAATACAAGGGCTGGAGAGATGGCTCAGCGGTTGAGAGCACTGACTGCTCTTCCAGAGGACCCAGGTTCAATTCCCAGCACCCACATGGCAGCTTACAATTGTCTGCAACTCCAATTCCAGGGACCTAACACCCTCACACAGAAATACAAGTAAGCAAAACACCAATGCACATAAAAATAAACAAATCTTTTTTTGAAAAAATGAGGTTAAAAAAAAAAAGCAATACAAAAGCCAATTACTATGTGCAAATGTAGCTTTTAAAGTACAGTTTGTAGCCATTACCACCTAGAACTCCTGTCTCCTGTTCCTTCATTTCTGGCACTACCTTGAGCAGGACTAAGAATTTCTTGTCCATCAAGTACATATTAGCAACTCCTTAAACAAAACAGAACTATTCCTGCCAGGCAGTGGTGGCAACACCTTTAGTCCCAGCATTTGGGAGGCAGAGGCAGGACAATCTCTGTGACAATCTCTGTGACTTCCAGGCCAGTCTGCTCTACAGAGTGAGTTTCAGGACAGCCAGAGCTCCACAGAGAAATCCTGTCTCAAAAAACCAAAACCAAGACTAAAATAAAAACAAATAAAAAAAACAAACTATTCTAAAGACATTGAACCTCAATTTTCCTTTAATTTTAACCCACAAATAGCCATAATCTTTCTTTCATTTCACAATCATTCATTTCATTTCATTTAAATCTTTCAACAAAATACATGCGTGAATGAACTTTGTCTCTGAACTATCTTCTAGGCTTGAAAAATGATTTCAGTAAGTCACACTGCAACCCAGATTTATTTCCAGGCATTCACCAGATGGCCAACAGCCCCGACAACCTCCTCAATTGGAAATGTGCACTCCACAGGATGTACAAAATGATCTGCTGAGCCATGGGAATGAGAGGTTTTGCTGTTACAGTGTTACTGTTGTAGCTGCTAGGGATCAAGCCTAGCGCCACCGCAAGCTCAGGTAAGTGCTCTGTCACAGAGCTGCAGTCACACAAGGTAAAATTTAACACAATAGTTTTCAGGAATGTTTCATTCTTGGCAACATTTAACTAACTGCGATATAATGCAATATACATGTATTTTATCATGATTATTCTTGCATTTTGTCTACTAATTTTTAAACTCCTTACCTAACTTCAGATTACAATTGTGTCATTTTAGAGAACAGACATGTCAAAATGTAGCAAACTAGAAAATTTAAATATGCATAGTGGCCTTTATACCGAAACTATTTAAAAATTGATGTACACATCACAGGTCTAAATTAAAACAAAATGCAAGTGGTAACAGCAAAAAGGAAAATGGCACAGTTGGCCCTTCACCTCTTCCACATATTAAGCTCTTATAACAAAAAATATGAGGCAAAAAAGAATGAGGCTGTAGTAACATTGACCCTCAATAACGCTCAAGATCACCAAGAGCCTATCTGAAACAGAGACTGAGTTCACAATTTCTAGCGATGAAACCTTCAATAAAGGAAGGAACTAACAATTAAGTGAACATAATTTCCTCTAGTATGTTGATGTTTTTAAATGATGATGAGCAAGTTTTCTCAAATTAAAGAGAAAGTTTTATTGGTATTATACAGAGCATTAAGGAAAAAGCCAGAAGCCAGGCAGAAATACTTTCCTAAAGCACAGAGACTCCTAGGCCCCTACTACTGTTCCTGTTCAAGACATCACACTGTCTCCAAGAAAAAAAACTCAAGCCTTGGAGATTTAACCAAGGCTACAGGTGCAGACATGTCTGTGATGTTGGGCACAACTACCAAGAGACTTACAATGATCACAATTTTATTTTAATCGAGCCGGGCGTTGGTGGCGCACGCCTTTAATCCCAGCACTTGGGAGGCAGAGCCAGGCGGATCTCTGTGAGTTCGAGGCCAGCCTGGGCTACCAAGTGAGCTCCAGGAAAGGCGCAAAGCTACACAGAGAAACCCTGTCTCGGAAAAAAAAAAAAAAAACAATGTTATTTTAATCACTACAAATTTTCTTACTCTTTTGGTTAAAAGTTTGATCCTATTCTAATTTCTCCAATATTCAAGAACACATATTTGGGGGCTGGCAGGATAGCCAGACGGGTAAAGGTATCTACCAGCAAGCCTGACAACCTGGTTCAATCTCTAAGCCCCACATGGTAGGAGAGAGAATTTCCTCTTGTGCACACACACAAATACCCACACATTAAAAACAAATCATCCTCCAAGAAGCCATTTAAGACCTAGACAACGATATTACTGTCCTGAATTGAATCAAGCACTGAACTAATTAAATGTAATGATAATGATTTGGAAAATCTCTTTAGCTTTTCTGTTTTGTTCCATTTCTTCCTTTCTTTCTTTCTTTTTTTTTCTTTCTTTCTTTCTTTCTTTCTTTCTTTTTCTTTCTTTCTTTCTTTCTTTTTTCTTTCTTTCTTTCTTTCTTTTTTCTTTCTTTCTTTCTTTCTTTCTTTCTTTCTTTCTTTCTTTCTTTCTTTCTTTCTTTCTTTCTTTCTTTTTTTGTTCCATTTCTTTAATATCAAAGGATCTACTCTAAAAATCCAGACACTATCAGGAAACATTAGTTCTCCCTGTATTTTGCTTTGTTTTGACTGACATATACCAGAAACAATTGGTGAAAAATGCAGTTTTCTTGACAACATATGCCTTGGAAGGCACTGAAGAATAAGAAACAAATCAGAGAAGTGTAAGGAAATTGTGCAGTGAGAGACTTACTGGACCCCTGGAAAGACGTATTCCCATGTTCTAATTTATCTGTTAAGTACATGCTGGACACTGCTGTAACAGAAACAACCTAAGAAGACAAATGTATCCTCAGTATTAAATTACTTCAACACTAATGCTAAAGAAAGCTTTTCTGATGGTCACCAGGGGCAGAGGTGATGCTGTGGCCGAAACACAAAACTCTTGAACTCTACATACTTTTAAGATCTGTCCTCTATCAGAGAACACAGAAACTTATAGACGGCGTTACACACATTCAAAGAGTAAGTTTTTACAACTAAGGGCACAGAGCACTGTAAGACATCATCTCACCAACATTAAAATTTGTAAAAAAAAATAAGAGTATGAAAGTTTAAGAAAATGTTTTCAATCCTTTGTGGTGAGAGGAAAAACTACCATGAAAGCTTCTAGTTTTATACAAAAGTTTTCTGGTTAATCTTTCACAACATACATTTCAAAAAGTCATTGAGCTTACAGATGAATTATATATTCGTCTATAAAAAGCTAAATTGCTCTAAACTTACTGTTTTTGCCTCACTACAGCAAGTTATTAACAACAGTATCCTGGTGAATACTTTAGGGAAAAGCCTAAGTAAGGACAATAGCAAATGACAAAAAACAATGTTTAATGTTTTGAAAGAAATTATTGTTACAGAAGAAATATTTTGAAAAGAGATGTCTGGAAATGTCACCAGGCATATGTGAGTACTACTGAGTAACATGCTTTGCATCTTGGGATGAATAAACTATGTTAACTTGCATGCTTAAAATCTTTAAACTATATTCTGAGGCTGGAGAGATGGCTCAGCAGCTGAGAGCACTGGCTACTCTTTCAGAGGACCCGGGTTCAATTCCCAACACCCACATAGCAGCACACAGCTGTCTGTAGCTCCTGTTCCAGGGGATCTAATGACCTAACACAGACATGCATGGAGGCAAAACACCAATGCATATGAAACAAAAATTAAAATTAAAAAAAAAAACCTTCAAACTATATGCTAAGCCAGCTAAAACTAAAAGTAGTTGCATGTATTTCTGCTACTCTACTCTGCCACATCACTGTTGCTGCTTACTGTTAGGTTCATGTACATGAACTACTGTTAAACCGTTTTAGAGCTCTAAGTGCCACCTTTATGTAGTAATGTCTCTCTTTATCTCTGATGGGAATGTTCTGCTGTGCACTGTGCCTAATGTTAATAAAGCCCCTCTAGTCTTTTACAGAACATACATATGCACAAACACACCTCACCTTGAGGTCAAGGGCACCAACTAGCTCCCTGTGGTGACAGAGCTCATGCAGTTGAGTGGATTAAGACACAAAATTTTATTATTAAAATACAAAAATGCAGCTAACCTAGTTCATTTCTAAGATCTACCCTCTACCACCAGAGAAAGCAGAAGTTTACTAAGTCTCAACAACCACAAAAAAGTTATGGTTAGCTACTCGCTATTCAGCTTCTCTGAGCTAGCAGGATTTCACCTCATCCTTTGAATCCTGACTTCTATAGAAGGATAGAGATTTAGATAAAGCTTCCTTTAGTGGCCATATGTCTCTGTTGTTAGGTAATATTATATTCTTCTGGGGTCTTTGATGGAGTTAAAGACTAAACAGAGTTATAGTTTTCCTTAGTTATGACAGAAAGTAAATTAGGTATAAAACTTTGGAATCACTAAGATAGATAATGGAATATTTTCTCTGAATTTGCTAAATACAAATGAACTGAATACTGTAAATGTAATTCTTACTTGATAACTGTTTTTGTTGTATATAGTTTTACTATGTTGAAGTTAAAACCTTTCATTTTTATTTAGACAAAAAGGGGGAAATGTGGAATATTAGTTTAAGATGTGTTATATTCGTTTATGCTGTGGAGTATTTGTTCAATGATGCAAAAATGTGTTGTATTCTTTTATGTTGCATTTGTTTAAATCTGTGAAGCTGTGTTACTGTGCCTGTCTAAAACACCTGATTGGTTTAATAAGAGCTGAACAGCCAATAGCAAGGCAGGAGAGGCAGGCAGGGCTGGCAGGCAGAGAGAATGAATACGAGGAGAGATCTAGAGAAGGGGACGGGGAGGAGAGAGAAAAGGAAGGAGAGGAAGATGCCAGTGGCTGACCACCCAGCCAACATGGAGTACGAAGGAAAGAAAGAGACACAGACTAAAGGAAGGTAAAAGCCCAGAAGCAAAGCCTAGTTAAAGAGAAACGGGATAATTCAAGTTAGAAGAACTGGCTAGAAACAAGCCAAGCTAAGGCTGGACATTCATAAGTAAGAATAAGTCTCTGTGTATTTATTTGGGAGCTGGGTGTCCGGCTCCAAAAGAGCGAAGAGAAAAGGAAAAAACAAAACAACCACATCCTTCCCAGACTTGTCACTCTTGTCAGCCTCCGCCTTTTGCCGTAGGGTTTCAATAATGGAGTGGTCAGGGTTTATCTCCAGGTGCTTCTTTGCTGCCATGTAACCCATTGTTGAGTTGTCTCTGAGGGCTTGAGCTTTCATGATTCTCTCCATGTTTGCTGTCCACCCGTACGTGCTCGTGACAATACAGCATGGGGATGTCACCAATCGGTTTGATACAACCACCTTTTCAACCTTTTTCCCCAAAATATCTTTCATAATTTTGCAGAGATTTTCAAATCTTGTCTTTTTCTCTTCCTGTTTCTTTTTCTCCTCTTCATCTTCTGGCAGTTCCAGTCCTTCTTTGGTAACCGACACCAAGGTCTTGCCCTCAAATTCCTTCAGCTGTTGCACACAGTACTCGTCAATGGGCTCGATCATATAGATCACTTCTAAGCCATGCTTTCGGAGACGTTCCACAAAGGCCGAGTTAGCAACTTGGTCCTTGGTCTCACCTGTGATAAAGTAGATGTGCTTCTGGTTCTCCTTCATTCTGGTGCAATAGTCCTTGAGAGAAACCATCTCATCTCCAGAAGCCGATGTGTAGTACCGCAACAGCTCTGAAAGCTTCTTCCGATTTTGAGAGTCTTCATGAATTCCAAGCTTTATATTTTTTAAGAACTGCTTATAAAACTTTTTCTAGTTTTCTTTATCTTCTGCCAGTTCAGTAAATAGTTCTAAACATTTCTTGATCAAATTCTTTCTGATAACTTTCAAAATTTTGCTCTGCTGCAACATTTCACGGGAAATATTTAGAGGAAGATCCTCAGAATCCACCACTCCTCTAATGAAATTCAGATACTCAGGGATTAACTCCTCACAGTTATCCATGATGAAAACTCTGTGCATATACAACTTGATGTTGTTCTTTTTCTTTCTGTTTTCAAACAGATCAAAAGGAGCACGTCTTGGGACAAAAAGAAGGGCCCAGAATTCCAATTGTCCTTCAACAGAAAAAATGCTTCACTGGCAAATGTTCTTCCTAATCGTTGGTTAAGCTCTTGTAAAATTCTCCATATTCTTCATTAGTAATGTCATCAGGATTTCTGGTCCAAATAGGCTTTGTTTTGTTGAGTTCTTCTTGATCAATGTACTTTTCTCTTATCTTCTTCTTCTTCTTGTCACCATCCTTCTTTTCTTCTTCTTCATCAGAACCAACATCTTCTATTTCAAGCTTGTCCTCAGACTCCTTTTCTTCTTTTTCTTTCTCTTCCTCTTTATCTTCTTTTTCTTCAGCTTCATCATCACTGACTTCCTTATCACGTTCTCTCCACGAAGAGAGTAATGAGATAGCCAATAAACTGAGAATGTTTCTTCACAATCTCCTTTATTCTCCGTTCCTCCAAATACTCGGTTTGGTCTTCTTTCGGGTGTAAGATAACCTTTGTTCCACGGCCCATTGATTCACCTGTGTCAGTCCTCACTGTGAATGAGCCCCCTGCTGAGGATTCCCAGGCATACTGCTCATCATCATGTTTGGTGATCACAGTCACTTTCTCAGCAACCAAATATGCAGAGTAAAAACCAACACCAAACTGGCCAATCATAGAGATATCTGCACCAGCCTGCAAAGCCTCCATAAAGGCTTTGGTACCAGACTTGGCAATAGTACCAAGGTTATTGATCAGGTCAGCCTTGGTCATTCCAATTCCAGTATCCACAATAGTAAGGGTTCGACCTTGTTTGTTGGGAATAAGATTAATGTGCAGCTCCTTCCCAGGGTCTAGTTTACTGGGGTCTGTCAGACTCTCGTATCTGATCTTGTCCAGAGCATCTGATGAATTTGAAATCAGCTCCCTCAGAAAGATCTCTTTGTTTGAATAGAAAGTATTGATGATCAAGGATATCAACTGGGCAATTTCTGCCTGAAAGGCGAAAGTCTCGACCTCCTCCTCCTCCATTGGTTGGTCTTGGGTCTGGGTTTCCTCAGGCATCTTTGCGGAGTGACCACGCACGGAACGTGACCGGCTGCACCACCACACTGAAGCAACTCGGTAATCATTCTTATTGTATAAGAAATGTATTAGATTTAGAACCTTCTTATTCAGACAAAAAGGGGAAGTGTAGTGGGAATTAGCTCCCTCCATGACCTTAGGCTATCTGGCCTGATAGAGGTGGTGCTTCTTGCCTACCTAAGTGATCTCTTAAAAGGGAAGGGGGAGGGGGTCACGAGCTCTCTCTTGGACATGGAAGGCTTCCTTCCTGGCGCATGGTTTGTAGACCTGGTCTGGAGTTTTCCCCATCTTTCCCTGGGAGACAAAGAGGCAATAGCATCACTTCATTTTCTATCAGTGAGTCTTTTTCCCCATAGAAACCCTTAATAAATTTATATATATATATATACCATTGAGGTTCTCATTACACTTTTATTTCTATACTCTAAACACACACACACACACACACACACACACACACACACACACACACGCCAAACTATTGAGTAAATAAGTGCTTACCCAATACACTGATGTCAATGCATGAGTCACCACCCTGCATGGAGCCGACTACTCCATCTAGGCCCAGCAGTGCCATTCCATCACCATCAGACTGAAAATGCCTTCCCTCTGCCCGCTGAGGTCATTCCCTCTGTCCGGGGACACATCCTGCATTCCCTATCGTTTCTCAGTTCTCGTGACCTCTATGTGTCCGCTCCCCTTCTGCTCCAGGCTACTCCTGTTCTAATGCTGAGGAATAATCAATTCTGATTTTGGTCCCTCATCGAAATTATTCAATAGCTTCTAGACTATGTCTAGACAATGAAACACCAAGATGACAAGTAGCCCTCTGACTTGTCACTTCCTACAGTTTTACTGCCCTTCATTCACACTTGGTGTAGATTCCTACTGTCCATTTTAGAAGTCAGAAGCCTTGGGAAACCACTGAGCACTTGAATCATGGATGGCCTGAATTGAGAAGCATTCTAAATATAAAATACATGTCAGACTTCAAAGATTTAGGACAAAAACAAGAGTGTAAACCATACCATTCATATTTTAAAATATCAATCATATGTTGAATGATCACATTTTGATTATGAGGTTAAGTGAAACTATTATTGAAATTTATTCATTTATTTCTACTTTCAAAATATGTGTAAAGATGTTTTCTACATATATCTGTGGTGATTATTTTGTTTGTGCTCTAACAAATAAAGCTTGCCTGAAGATCAGAGGGTGGTGCTGGCCATTAGCTAACCATAGAGATCTGGAGGTCTGTATAGACAACGGACAGGAAGGGATATGGCTGGGCAAGAGAGAGGAAGTGATAAGGCGGCGCACAGATAAGGAGCTCAGCCCTTTTTCAGTCTGAGAAGTCATGGAGGAAAGAGGTGAGTTTGGCTGCTGCTCTACTTCTCTCATCTTTCAGCATTTACCCGGATACCTGGCTCCGGGTTATTATTATGACCAATTTGAGTTTGAGCCATAGATAGATAGATAGATAGATAGATAGATAGATAGATAGATAGATAGATAGATAGATAGATATGCATGCCTGGTGGTCATGGAGACCAGAAGAGTCCATCAGATCCCCTGGAACTGGAGTTACAGACAGATGGTTGTGAGCCAACATGTGGGTGCCAAAAATCAAACATGGGTCCTCTGCAAGAACAGCCTTAATTGTTCTTAATTTCTGAGCCTCCCTGTTTCTACTTGTTAAAATGAGACTACTAGAAAAATGTAAACTACATATGTGGCTCACATTATTACCTACTGCACAGGATTGCCTAGACAATGATCTTTCACAGTGATCTGTGTATTCTGTAACTGCTCAGACTAGTCTCTTTATTATTAAAATATATTATTCCTTTTACAGTAGGTAAACAAAGGCTCTTGAAACCACTTCCCACACAGTCATCATTCCCTTTTATAAGAAAATTCTTTGAAAAAAAATTTACAGTACCTGTCTAATAGCTTTGGTGCTCCCATTAATGTTAGACCTCAATCCAATGAGTTCAACCACCACCTACTACAATAACAAAATAGTTCAAGCTCATCAATGACCTACACATCATCCAATAACCAAATCTGTTCCCGCTGGGGATGTCTTTCTGTATGCTGTGAATGTGTTGCTCTGATTGATTGATAAATAAAACGCTGATTGGCCAGGAGCCAGGCAGGAAGTATAGCATAGAGGGGATAAGCAGAGGGGAGAATTCTGGGAAGTGGAAGGCTGAGTCAGGAGACGCTGCCAGCCACCGCCATGAGAAGCAAAATGTACAGATACTGGTAAGCCATGAGCCACCTGGCAAGGTATATATTTATAAATATGGGTTAATTTAAGATATAAGAACTAGATAGCAAGAAGCCTGCCACGGCCATACAGTTTATAAGTAATATTAAGTCTCTGTGTGTTTACTTGGGTCAGAGCGGCAGCGGGCCGGAGCGGGACTAAAGAAAACTCCAACTACAGTTCCCATCTGTGGGCAGTCTCTGTGCACTTCTTGAGAATCTTTCTTCAGTTGGCTTTGGTGAATATATATGGTTTTCCAGTATCTTCCTGAGTGTCCCATCTGTCTCCTTCACTGGCTGTTTCCTGTGTTGGCCTCTTGCATTTTAAACTCATTTGCTCTATAGCATTCATTCTGTTTCATGTCTGTAAATGCTATCTGTGTGCTGATGGGTTCTACATTCATTATGTCTTTCCCAACAACAGCAACAACAAAAAACAAGCCTCAAATCCAAGACAAGTCTCTCAAACAACATCCAAAGCTGTGCCCTATCCCTTCTCACTACAACCACATCTACTTCAGTCTTCCACATCTCAGTTAATAGCAATCCCACCCTTCCCAATACTCAGACCAATCATCTGGGTATCCAGCTGGACCTCTCTCTTAAGCTCAAATTCAACACACACAAATCCTGTTTGCATGGCTTTCAAAGTGAATCCAGAGTCCTCGAGTTTTCCCACCCCTACAAGTCACCATCACTTTGCAAGTTTGAGTTTTTGTAAATGCCTACTACCAGGTTTTCTTGTTTGTGGTCTTACCCTCCCCTTCCTTTCAGATTACTTAACAGAATGCCAAGGATGCTTCTGTCACTCTGCTACTCAGAATATCCAATAGCTTCCTATTTCATTGAGAGTAAAACACAAACTCCCAGTTATGAATGAACTTCATCTCCTATTACTTTGACTCATTCTGCTGCAGCCACACTGACCTGTTTAAAGTTTTAAAGTCACCAAAGGAGCCTCCTACATGGGGTGAGTAAAACTGGAATAGGTAGGTAGGTAGGTAGGTAGGTCGGTCGGTCGGTCGGTCAGACGGACAGACAGACGGACAGACAGACATATCAATAGCAACTAGGGCCTTAACAAGAAGGGACATCTAAGCAGCACCCACAGCCCTGTGGGGTTAGGAGACTGGCTCCATAGAGAGAAACCAGACAAACTAATTAACCATTAAATAACAGGAGCCTACTTCATGTCATCAGCAGAAGCACAAACTCAGAAGAAGGGGTTGGAATAAAGAACACAGTGCTGGAGTGAAACAGGGAATCAATGTGATTAATTTAGACCTCAAGATCTAAAGACAGACATGGAAATATGAACCCAGTTGTTTGTGGAGGCCTGCCTCCTCTCTCTCTCACTCTCTCTCCCTCCCCATCCCCCAGATCTATATCCAGATCTTTTCCCTGGATTTGGCTTTTTGAAGCAAATGTTCTCAACCTGTGGGTTGCAACCCCTTTGGAGGTTGAACAACCCTTCCACAGCAGTCACCTAACACCATTCTGCATATCAGATACTTACAATGTGATTCATAACAGTATCAAAACTGAAGTTATGAAGTATCAACAAAAAATAATTTTATGTCTGGGGGATGACCACAAGAACTGTATCGAAAGGTCACAGCATTAGGAAGGTTGACAACCACTGGTTTAAAGGGTCTTGGTGCAGAGATACTCCAAAGCCAAGTGCCCACTTAGCACTCATCTTGGCTTTGAAGCACTACTCCCAACAAGAAGAAGGAGGAGAAAGTCCTTAGGGAAAAGGCTGACTCCAAGGCTGAAGCAAGAAAATGACAAGATGATCCCATGGAATCTTACCAAAAAGAAAAGTCTCCATACTTTTTTTTTATATGTCATAAAATGGCATTATCTACTCACATGCGCTGTATCATAGTCCTGCTTTTAAAATCCAATATAGTTATATAAAATTAAGGGCATTTGAGTGAAGAACACGTAAGACCCTTCCTTACTATTTCTGCAAGCTGAGACTTTAAAATTATTTGAAGCTTTTTTTTTTTGGGGGGGGGGGGTGAAGTTTCGCTATTGTAAGAGCCCTAGCTATCTTGGAATCACGCTGTAAACCATGCTGGCCTCAAACTCACAGAGATCTGCCTGCCTCTGCCTCCCAAATGCCGGGATTAAAGGCGTGAGCCATCATCACCCAGCTTACTTGAAGCATTTTTGAAAATGTTTTTAATTTAAATAAAATGACATCACTTTCTTCTCTCCAGCCCCTCCAGTTAGCTCTCCCAGCCAGATTTCTACTTTTCAAGAAGACTTTACTCTCTAAACTTTAAACACTGTGGTTCTTGTCCTTTTTCTTCTTTCCTCTTACTTTATATACTACTATCATATGGCTCCCATTAAAATATAAACTGGAATGAAGGGAATGCTGATGTTTTGGTCACTGCTACATCTCCAAGACCTAATTCTACAGTTAAGCTGGGGTTAGAAGGAATAAATAGGAACTCATATTCTTGGGATATAAAATTAATACACAATCACAAAAATAGGCTCACTTTCTCAATAAATGCAATGAAATATGAAACAGGTAAACTAAACCCACTGACACTCAGAGATCTTCAGAAGGGAATGAATGACCTAATAATATTCTCACTCCAAGGAGCTTAGTGAGCAAACCTACTTGCATCTGAAAGCTAGTACTGAAACCAGCTAACACAGCAAGAGAATATCAGCATCATGTGAACATTCAGTATTAAAACACTAGGCATGGTAGTACATTCCAACTACAAGTAGGTTGAGGGAAAAATTAATGAGCTCTTGAATCAAAATAAAGTTTTAAAAAGGAAATAGGGTATGGTAGTACACCCTGTAATATTGGAAGTAGAGGCAAGAGTATTCAAGGTCAGCCTAGGCTACACAGGGAGTTTCAAGGCTGGACTGGGCTACATGAAAGCCTATCCAAAAACAAATGAGTAGCACAGAGAATGTAGCTCTGTGGCTTGGCTGGCATGTATGAATCCCTGGGTTCAATTCCCAGCACTAAAAAAATACAATAAACAAGAATTAATTACATCAGACTTGATTAGAAAATACAAGTACATGCAGGTAGAAATTCCTCGACAGAGAACAGGATGATATGAAATCTGCTATGAAATGAAAGTGGTGTGAACCAAGAAATACTTATTATAAATAAGACTTTTACAATTCATTATCATATTGCCTGGAAAAACTACAAAGGTTAATTAAAATAACCACAATGGTTTCCATTAGTTTTAGTATTATAACTAAATAATCTGCATTTAAGGGGGTGGGGGGTGGATCCAAAAATGGGAAAATGCTATGGCTTCTAAACACAAAGTAAAGTGTTCAAATCAGTAGCATTTCATTTCACAAATGCTCATTTCTCATGATCTGCCAGGTAATAATGTGTGCCTTCATTTGCATAACTCTCAGAATCACAATAGAAAAAAATATATAAGCCAGGTAAGGGGGTGCACACCTGTAGACCTAGTCACCCAAAAATCTGAGACAAGAGAATCCATTTAGCACATGAGTTCAAGGCCAGCTTGGGCAGCAGCAAATAAAATGGGGATGCAGGGATAACAACACTAAAGCAAAACAACTTTTTAAAATACGAAAGCGCTGTACTTTTAAAAGTATAAGAATCTGAAAACCAAATAACACATCTAGAGAAGTCAGTAAAATAAAAAAGATGTATAATAAGCAAAACCGTAGGGAGATAAAAAAAAATCATAAATAAATAATCCCAAGCACAATAACAAAAGAAATTCACACACACACACCACACACACCACACAGAACCAATTTTTAAAAAGTAAATTCTAAAATGTTAAGTTAAAACCCCAATAATTAGATTTGTTATGAATAGAAAAAGTAACCAATTAAAATAAGAGCAAACATCAAACAAAGCAGACTTTAAGGAAATGAATGAAAGAAAATGTCACAAATACAATGACTCTACATTTGAAGATGCTAAATACAGCTCCTTAATACACACAAGCAGAACTGACAGAAGCAAAGAGAAACAAACTAACAAAAACAAACAAAAAAAAAACCCTAAGGAATGACAGACAAACGTAATAAGCCTTTCCTGGCCAAAGAAACAGTAGACAAAAGGAGCAAAGAAAGACAAGTAAAAATCATCAACAAGGCCAGCAGTGGTGGCCCATGCCTTTAATCCCAGGATTCAGGAGGCAGAGGCAGGTGAATCTCTGTGAGTAGGAGGCCAGCCTGGGCTACAGAGTAAGTTCCAGGAAAGGTGCAAAGCTACACAGAGAAACCGTCTCAAAAAAACCAAACAAACAAAAAAAAAATCATCAACAATCTTTTGAGACTTGATCTGACTGAGACCAGTGCTTCAAAAACTGTTAGACATATTTTAAGATTTATTTTTATTTTCTTATTTACGAGTGTGTGTGCTAGTGTATGTTGGGTACATGGCACCTGTGTGGGGGTGCCTACAAAAAGGCCAGAAGGCCGCCCGGGAGCCCCTAAAGCGGTTACAGGTGGTTGTGAGCTGCCTGACCTTGGTGCTAGGATCTGAAAAGTGCTCTTAACCACTGAACCATCTCTCCAGACAAAACATATTGTTTTTTGTTGTTGTTGTTTTGGTTTCTGAGACAGACTCACTATTTAGCCGTGGCTGGCCTGGAAGTTGGCCTGCAGACCAGAGTGGCCTTATCCTCAGAGATCTGCCTGTCTCTACCTCTGTACAGGGAGTAAAAGTACTGAGATTACTGAGCAACAGCCACTGTAACTGGCCTTCCAGGCATGCCTTTTATTTTTTAAAGATTTCACAGAACATGTACAAAAGTGACTGTAGAGACGGCTCAGTGGCTAAGGGAACTGGCTGCTCTTGCAGAGGACCTGAGTTCCGTTGCCGGCATTCATGTCTGGCAGTTTCATAACCTCCTGTGACTCCAGCTCCAAGGGATCCCACATGCTACTCTAGTCTCAGAGGGTATGTACACACACACACACACACACACACACACACATACACACAAACACAGAGAGATAATCTTTTTTTTTTTTAAAGAAAAACATGTACAGAAAATGATCATACACGGAGCCATAAGATTCAAATTTTAAAGGACTAGACATATGAGTTTCCTTATAAAAGCAAAATGGAGCAAAGAGAGTAGTGAAGCGCTGACTTTCTTACCCATTTCATATACTTTTACAAACAGCACAACCCCCAGAGTGCAATGCTCTGTAACACAATGCATTCATCTGCATCATTCTTTTAACACACTGGGAAGCAATGACAGGCAGCTATGGCTGCTACTGTCCCCAAGGTTAATAACAGCATGTCTTCTGCAGAACTGATAAAATGCTTCACTTACTTCTTATCCCCTGCACAATTCTGACAAACAAATCCAACAATATGAATCAATTGTAAAAAAAAATTATGCAAAATAAGATACACAAAAATATATGCTTTTATAGCACAGGTTTTAATCCTAAGAAATTCTAGAAGAAAACACTTTACTATGACAGAAAAGATTAAGCTGTTAGAGGACATGGGAGACTGGACTGAGAGTAAAAGAAAATCAGGAAAACTTTTTAGAGTGAGAAAAGCACTGGATATCTTGGTTGTGATGGTTAACTGATATATTAATTAATAGAAAAAATGGTAGATTGTTGAATGAATAAAGTATTATGATACATACACCAACAAAAATGGCCATAAAAAGCCTTTGCATTTCACAACAGTGAATGTCTCGTCTGACATCTCCTTACAGTAACCGTGAATGATCTATGTGCTGTCTACATGTCCTCTAAAGAAGGTGACTCCACTTTGGCATGTACTACCTTTCCCGCTAGCATTATGCACTCATTTTCTATTATTCACTCAAACACAATACTTATTAAAGGCACTGAAAATACCATTATGAACGGTTTAAAATTTCATATACTGGAAAGTACACTTGTGGGAACCAACACATTATAACTTTCAACATACCACATATCACACTTAAATGTGTAAGTGAGGTCTAATATCTGCCATACTTTACATACCATCAAATTTAGTAAGTTGAGAACAAAATTCAAGCTGTAAATATCATTCATGTTTCCTTCCAAGGCTCCTAATAACAAATCACTGCTGAAATACGCAGCATTCCGTCAACCCATAAACGTCACTGTGAGCCAAGGAGTGGGAAACTAACACACTGACCAGAGTGGTACGGGATGGAAGTGGTGGGGGAATAAGACGACACCAACAGTGATCAAGAGCAGTAAGGGTACAGCTGCATTCCTTACATACAGGGGACATGGAACAAGAAGAGGAAGCCAAGTGCTGGTGCACACCCTTAACCCCAGCACTCGGGAGACAGAAGCAGGCGAAGCTCTGAGTTCGAGGCCAGTCTGTTCTACAGAGAGTTCCAGGACAGCCAGGGCTGTTACACAGAGAAACCCTGTCTCAAGAAACAAACAAAAAGAGTAATATAAATGGATGTAATACTCGAAATAAACTAGACACAAAGGCAAACACTGAATGATTCCATGGGAACAATTTGCAGAGAAGTATAGCAAAGGTTACAGAGCAGACAGGGAGCTGTTGCTCAATAGATATTTATTTCTATTTTAGGTAATGAAGTTTTAAAAATAGATCATGCTGATGGTTGCACAATACTATGAATGTGTGTTGTGCCACTGAATCGCACATTTAAAATGACAAAAATGGAAAATTCTGTTATGTGTATCTGACCACAATACTTTTTTTTTTTTAAGTTCAAGAAACACTTAGAATATCCAATAGAAACATGTAATACAGGGTACAGGGCACAGATCAAAATTTTAGAGAAAAACACCATGTGTGAGACACACAGTACACTAGAGGTGACTAACAGAAGACTAGAGACCGGAGAAGACAACAAGGGAACCTGACACAGAGCAGCAAACACCATGAAACAGAGCGGAAGCACCATCTTTCAGGAATATGCCAATCTGATCACCACAAAGGGAGAGAGTGGCATCTGCTGCTTGTTCTCCACACCTTTTAGTAAAGGTAATTTTCTTTTGGTACACTCACGCAAATGTACAAAAAAAGGGGGTGGGCACTGGAGGCCCAAGAATAGACACTGTTCAAAAAAGAATGCTGAAAAATGGCATGGCAAAACCAGAAATTACTTGCATGCTTGTGTGAACCTAACAAGCTAAGGGAATACCCTTTCCAAGAAAAGTCATGTTCACATCAAGCATAGTAAGCCCTCCAAGAGCTGACAGCTAAGTATGAAAGAAAACGATTAGAAAAGAGAAGAAGCAAGATATAGGAACCACGCTGGGCGCTGGTGGCACATGCCTTTAATCCCAGCACTCCAGGATTAACCCTGTCACAAACAAACAAACAAACAAACAAAATACAAGAACCTGGATCTACTTGAAGTGCCAGCCTGCTCTGGCCAAAGAAGCACACTTAACTTTCCCTAAATGAGTGGGATGGGAAATTCATCATTAAGTATATTGCATTTTAGAACAAGTACTTTATCTGGTGAATAGAAAACTGTAGGACTATAAACATTGGAGAAAAGACCGCTGGAGAAGAAAATGCTGTGCTGATACAGAAATAAGAGGATGGTCATTTGAGCAGGAGAGGAGCAAGCAGGGCAGCAGCAAGAGAGAGAGACGAACTAGGCTCAGGAGGTGCACTAGCAGGACTGGCCTAGGAGAATGAGAGAGGAGATAATCACTGAGTCCAAGACTAAAGCGAAGCACATTTGCAATGGAAGGGAAGGAATACTTCTGTGATCTCATCTCTGGGAGACTCCAGTGGACCAAGTAGAGATGCCGGCAGATAAATGCATCTCAGTCTAAAGCACCAACACAAACGTGCACGTGGATAAAACAGAAGTCCTCAACACATAGACAATCAAGCTCCTGATCTGAGAGACAAGCTATAGTAGTAACTGAGGTTTCTTTCTAAGGGCATTTGGTTACTTATTTTGTTTGTGAGACATTTGGACATCATTAGCGAAATCAGAAATAAGAATTAAGAGAAATTAAAGTCAATGAGTTTATCAGCTAGAAAGAAAGAGAAATCCAAAGCACAGCTGAGGAATCTTTCTGATAAGCAGAGCATCGGGCAAAACAGAAGGAAAGGAAGAACAAACAGTACTAAGATAAACCGGTGTGTCAAGTGACAGGAAATTTAAGGGCTCTCCTTTTCGATGACTTCTATTTTCCAGGAAACAGGAACACCATCTGTGGAGGAGACTTTGTTTCTAAGTTGAAAAAAATGAAAGCCCTAAGGGGAAGGAAAGAATTACCTTGACAGTCTCAGGGACTGGAGTCCAGGAGTCTCAGTGTTGCTAATCCAGTTAGTTGCCTCACTGTCCTCCATCACTACTCAACAAACACCTTTTGTGTAGACCTGAGAGACAAACCGAGCTGGAACCTAGACTGTGCCAGATGCATCTAGTAGAGATTCAATGGTGCAGGGAAACAAGAGTTGTAGCAAGAGATTTGAATCGATGAACACTGCACTCTTGCCTTCTAGTGAAGGAAGCATTTCGGGATGCTCAGCGCCTTACATCTCAGAAGTCTAGTGAAAGAAGCAGCTTAGAGCAGGACCAGGAGTGTGATCTAAAGAGTAAAGTGGATCTCAGGTAATGGTGAGATCCAGAAAGTTCCATGGGATTCAGTGAGTGGTGATGGAATTAGGAGATAAAACTAAGTACTCTGTCCACATAAACACTAAAGAGCAGTGGCAAACTCACAGCCTGTGGGCCAGATGCCTAAACCTTCAACAGATAAAATACAGACAAGAAGGTCACCAACAAGTGATAAACATGAGGAGAGGTACCAGATGTATGACCCAGGTACATGAGATCAAGCAGGAATTCTAAGAGAAAGGTATCATGGCTACTGCAATGAAACATGGAAAGGAGGACCCATACACACACTGGGAGCAGAAGCTGCAAGTTCTGCAGGAGGGCTCTCCCCAAGAGAAACAGAGGTGCTTACAGCAATGGGGAAGGTAATATTTGGGAAAGAATCTGAAGATGCAAGCAAGTATGTCAACCCCAGAGAAAAGGAGAAAAGGAAGGGAAGTAGAAAGAAGAACAGCAAGGGAAAAGCCTGACCACAGAAGTGCCCTACTGTCAGACAGAAAGAGGCAGCTAGGAAATGAGGCTGGTAGTTCAGACAACAGGTCCCAAGAGCTCTCTGGAAGAGAAGACACCAGGCATCTCAGCAATCAGCCAGTGCCTGGAACAATTGCAATTAGGAAAGAGTCTGTCTGTTTCTAGTGTGAAAAGCAAAGGGAAAAAAAAATTCAGGCCTCTCTGTAAAGAGCCAAATTAAATTTGAACGAATTCCGTTGGCTAATGAATATGTGCTGGCGGGGATGGAGAGATGGGCTCAATGGTTGCTCTTCCAGAGGATCAGGATTAGATTCCCAGAACCCACACAGTGGCTCACAACCATCTGTAACTCCAGTACCAGAGGACCCAATGCTTTCTTCTGGCCTTCATGGGCATCAGGCAGGCACAAGATTCAGACATACATAAAAGTAAAACATCTACACATATAAAATAAAGGCAGAAATAAACAGAGGCCAACAAGTTCAGAGTCAATTCCCACACTTCCTTCCTATCCAGAGGGCCCCAGACTTTAACTGTGTAAATTAAGAGTGTTTCAAGTATTAATAAATTTACAATAATTAATAAATGGAGATTTAAAAAAGACTGTTCTAAGGCTGGTGGGATGGCTCAGAAAGTAACAGTCCTTGTGCCACACAAAGCCTGACAACCTTAGTTCAACCCAGAGGGTGGACAGAAAAACTGACTCTCACAAGTTGTTCTCTGGACTTTAAACACATGCTATAGCTCATGTGAACCTTCAAGCATACACGTGCACACACACACAAACACAACAAGTTAATAAACCCTCTTAAAAAAAAAAACTACATGCTGAGACTATCTGGGAAAGCAGTCATCATTTTATATGCATGAGATCAAAAGGAAAATAATGCCTTATGCTATTAAATGCAAACAGCAAAAGGGATGGGCTGGCATCACAGGTTGTTGCCTCATTAACACAGGCCAAAGAGAAAAGGCTGGGGGCTTATATATTACATCTCTTATAATTTTTAAAATACGCATTGTGGGAGTTTGAATGTAATTGGCCCCCATAATCCCAACGGTAGTGGCACTATTAGAAGGTGTGGCCCTGAGGAATAGGTGTGGTCTTGTTGGAGAAAGTGTGTCACTGTGGAGGCAGGTTTTGAGGTCTTATATACGCTCAAGATACCGCCTAGTGTTACAGGCCACTTCCTCTTGCCTTCTGATCAAGATGTAACCAGTACTAGTCTGCCTCCATGCCACCATGCTTCCGCCATGATGGCAATAGTCAAAACCTCTGAAACTGTAAGCCTCCACCTCAATTAAATGCTTTCCTTTATAAGAGCTGCCATGGTCATGGTGGTGTCTCTTCACAGCAACAGAAACCCTAATTAAGACTGGCATGTATTACTTTTGTAATTTTTTTAAATGTTATTTATTTTGCTTTTGAGGTTTTGCTGAATCAAACTGAATAAGTCTGTCCCTAAGAACATTAGAACACTGTGCCAAGAGGCTGGCATACTCACAGCATCTCAGCATCTTGAGAGACAAAACTTCCAACAACTCCTCCCTCCGCCCCCCACTCAAAAAAGGGGTAATTTCTTAAAATTATAATATTCTATAACTTTTCTCAGAAAAAAGACTATCATAAATCAATTTTGAGCTGGTTTTTCTTA
>CABHPR010151499.1:7195-19090 GCA_902168415.1 Peromyscus melanophrys | reverse complement strand
GGGTGTTTTCAAATAATATATAGAAGAAAGTGTTGATTCCTGTGAGATATAATGAAGTATTCTACTGACAGTGAATCTTTTCATAGATGTTTATTTATCAATGAAATTAGGGAAGTAATAAAAATTACACAGAAATGGATAAAGATCACATAATATTCTTATATGTGTTTGTTAGTTAGACCCATAAGTAGATATAATAAGTTGTACCTATTGTTGAACCTAAGGTCTTTGTAAATGAAGAAATCTTATCCCATTAAAAGATCTGTTGCTTGCTTTAAATGTTTCGAGACATATCAACTGCACTCCAGTACAGGTCCCAAGCTCAAGACTTGTTTACAGGCACAAAATGGATGCTGTTATTTTTTGTGTGATTTTTTTGCTTTTCTTGGGTATATTTTTGTCTTAATGATTGCCATATATTTAGCTTGCTAGTCATTTTTTATTTATTTTTGTTTTTTTTCTTGTATATTTTAAGAGAGAGGGTGTCAACTATATTTGGAATTTAAAATGAACCTTGATTGATTGTACTAAATTGTCCCTTGTAACTAATAAAATTGCAATTAAAATATCAAAAATCAATGAAAATTCATTCATCAACTTATATTTATTCACTCTAATAAAATATTTTGAGTACATTAAATATTTTTGTTAAATTGCAAGTTGAGTCAGAGGTATTAATCCTCACAAACATCATATTAAGATTAAACTAATATGGCAGACTTTGAGTGAAATGCTAAATGCTTTCAGTAATAGGTATTATCATAATAAAATCAGCTAGAAATAAATATTCTAATTTTATTACCCTTGCTAATTCTTATAAGATTACCTCCTACGTATATATGTTGAGACAACACAGAATACATGATAAGTTGTTTTCTTTTTGACTTCACACTAATTATGAAATCTGTTTTATTATAAAACATATTATTACCTACTCTACCTAATTTGTTTCATATTTTTACCATGTCCTTAGATTGAACTTCTGATCTAAAATTTGTTTAGTCAAATTAAGTATAAAATAATCATTTGGGTCCCATGTGCCAACCTACCCAACACCTACCACATTTGGGGCCACAGAGAGTAGACTTACCCTATAACAAGAGTTTGTATAAGGGAAGGCTATTTCAGGCACCCTAGCACCAGGTTTCTCCATAACCCCAAACTGGCTTCCTCTATCAAAATATCTATTTCATTGCCCTCCCTCTCCTCCCCTACCCCAACTCAGCAACCTCTATCCCTCATGTTCCCATCCCCCATTTCTTCCCTTGTTACCCACCCCCACCCCAGTTTACACAGGAGATCTTAACTATTTCCCCTTCCTGGGGTGATCTATGTTTGCTCCTATTAGGGTCCTCCCCTTTACTTAGCTTCTCTGGGGTTGTGGATTGTAGCCTGGTTATCCTTTGCTTTTTACCTAATATCGACTTTTTAGTGAGCACATACTATGTTTGTCTTTCTGGGTCTGCGTTACCTCACTCAGGATGGTATTTTCTAGTTCCATCCATTTGCCTGCAAATTTCAAGATGTCATTGTTTTTTATAGCTAATACTCCATTGTATAAATGTACCACATTTTCTTTATCCATTCTTCAGTTGAGAGGCATCTAGTTTGTTTCCAGGTTCTGGCTATTATGTATAATGCTACTATGAATAAAGCTGAGCAAGTGTTCTTGTGGTATAGTTGAACATCTTTTAGGTATAGGCCCAAGAGTCGTATAGCTGGGTCTTGAGGTACGTTGATTCCCAATTTTCTGAGAAACTGTCATACTGATTTCCAGACTGGCTGAACAAAAGTGCACCCCCACTAGAAGTGGAGGAGTGTACCCCTTACTCCACATGCTCTCCAACATAAACTGTTATCAATGTTTTTGATCTTAGCTATTCTGACACATGTTTATGGTATCTCAGAGTCATTTTGATTTGCATTTCCCTGATTAGTAAGGATGTTGAGCAATTCCTTAAACGTCTTTTGGCCATTTGAGATTCTTCTGTTTAGAATTCTCTGTTTAGACCTGTACCCCATTTTTTAATTGGATTATTTGGTATTTTGATGTCTAATTTCTTGAATTCTTTATATATTTTGGAGATCAGCCCTCTTTCAGATGTGGGGTTGGTGAAGAACTATTCCCATTCTATAGGCTGCCATTTTGTCTTCTCTACCATGCCCTTTGCCTTATAGAAGCTTTTCAGTTTCAGGAGGTCCCATTTATTAATTATTGGTTTCAGTGTCTGTGGCACTGGTGTTATATTTAGGAAGTGGTCTCCTGTCCCAATGCATTAAAGCCTACATCCTACTTTCACGTCTATCTGATTGAGTGTTACTGACTTTATGTTGAGGTCTTTGATCCATTTGGACTTGAGTTTTGTGCATGGCAATAGATATAGATCTATTTACACTATTCTACATTTATACATTCAGTTATGCCAGCACCAATTGTTGAAGATGCTTTCTTTTTTTCCATTGTACAATTTTGGCTTCTTTATCAAAATTTGGGTGTTCATATGTGTGTGGATTAATGTTAGGATCTTCCACTCAATCCCATTTATCCATGTGTCTGTTTTTAATGCCAATACAAAGTTGTTTTTATTACTATAGCTCTATAGTAGAGCTTGAAGTCAGGGATGATTATGCCTCAGGAGATTGCCCTGAATCTGTTGATTGCTTTTGGTAAGGTTGACAT
The DNA here is from genome assembly GCA_902168415.1 of Peromyscus melanophrys. Lineage (NCBI taxonomy): Eukaryota > Metazoa > Chordata > Mammalia > Rodentia > Cricetidae > Peromyscus > Peromyscus melanophrys. The sequence goes on along the minus strand of CABHPR010151499.1, from coordinate 16,410 downwards.
TTTTATTATGCTTATCCTACCTATCCAAGAGCATGAGAGATGTGTCCATTTTCTGATATCCTCTTCAATTTCTTTCTTCAAAGACTTAAAATTCTTGTCATACAGGACTTTTACTTGTTTAGTTAGAGTTACCCCAAGATATTTTATGTTATTTGTGACTATTGTAAAGGGTGATGTTTCTTTAACTTCTTTCTCAGCCTGCTTATCATCTGTATATAGGAAGACTATTGATTTTTTTGAGTAAATCTTTTACCCTGCCACATTACTGAAGGTGTTTATCAGCTGTAGGTGTTCCCTAGTATAATTTTTGGGATCGCTTATGTGCTGTGGGATGTCCTTCAGTAGGCTGTGAATGTGTGTTGCTCTCATTGTTATTTTTATATTTTGTTTATTTTAAAAGTTTTTTTTTTTTACCTTTTGCATACCAACACCTGTTCCCTCTACCTCTCCTTCTCTTGCTCCCCCCCACCTCCTCCCTTCCCACCCCCATCCCCTCCTCTGGTTGGATTTAAGGCTGGGTTCACAAAATTCAACCCATACCTAGGAGGATTATAGAGGCCAAGAGCCTTGGTTAGATATGTAGTGGGCCCAAGGACAGCAACTACTGCTGTTATGTTGCTGAATGAAAATAGTATTGAGTAATAGATTAGTACCTCTTTCAATCCTCATTATAGAAAATTCTTGAGGTAGATGACAATTAACAGAGAGACACATACTAGTCAACTTATAAAATAAGAGATTGTGGAATTATCAGCCCTATTTCAGATATGTATATCACACCCATTCTCCCAAGAGTCAATAATCATTGTAAGGGGGGGGGGCTAAAAAGTTGTAACAGCAAGAGATGGTAGATATATTCAAACAGTGTTTTCTGAACATAAAAGGGTAGTTGCATGTATGTACTTTCAGTGACTGTAACAATGTACATGGGCCTACACAACATCTAATCAGAAAAGTGTCCAGCATATGGAGGGGAAGTTGGGTACAAAGTCACAACCATATTTGAGGAGTTATTGGGAACTGAGGGTTGCTGGAATAATTAAAATGAGTTTTCTTTAATTATGTGACCCCTACTGGGTATAAGAATCTCTGGGACAGTGTCTCCATCCTAAAGAATTTTTCAGCACAAATTGGAGTGGGTGGGTTAAAACAATAACAGGAAAAGGAAATTGGGAGAGTAGGGAGGTCTAGGATGATTTAGGGAAAGGAATGTTTTCAAAATGCAATGTACAAATTTCTCAAATAATTAATAAAAGATAACATTTAGAAAAGAGCCACTTGTGATTTCAAAAGAATTCTTAAAGACTTGAACATTTTGGTTATCACAGAATGTGTTACAAAGAAAATGTAAAAAGAAAAATGTCAAAACCATGAAATATATAATATAGGTGTATATATTCTTATATATGTATAGGTTGTACTTAATTTACTCAAGGACATTGATATAAATTTGACAGCTAGTTAAATAAGTTTGGAGTTGCATAAATATATAAAAAAACAATGGTGTGGATAACATATATTCTCTTTTTTCTTTATAATTTCTCTCCATCAATATTTTACTGTATTTAGTTAAGGCAATCATCAATCTATAATGCTGTCTCAGAAACTCTATCCTCAGCAGGCAATCTTCTTGTCAACTAGGAAGGGTAAATATTTAATGTGTCTTACCACACACTTCCCTGTATAATTATTTCCTTTGAACAAAATCTGCCTCATATTTCTCACTGAAATGAACTGATTAGCCTAAACTTCATAACTCATGATTTTGTTTCTTAAGAAGTCATTTTGTATAGAAGTTGTATGAAGGATTTTTACTACTTGTTTGAAGTTGACCTTAGCTCTCTGAATTAAATATTTTGTCCATTTACATGGTAAGTTACAAATATTTGACTTAGAGTTATTTCTTTCTTTTGTGAAAAGACATCTCAAACTTCACAAAAGTTACCAGCACTTTGAATCATATGAGAGGAGCAATTTTACTTTCACAGATCCAAGTTACAAAGTACTACCTTCGGCTTTTCATTTTAGAGGAAGTTAGCTAATAAATGACTCATGGTAAGGTCGAATTTACGATCAAGTTTTACATTTCCAGTGAAAATATTAAAGGTATGATGTAGTGGGAGGAAGGTAATTCATCATTCTGCATTAAAAGTTATAAGCCACTATCTCTGTGAGTAAAGCACAGGGATTCAGATATTGAGACAAGCAAAAGAAACTGTAATTTTTACTATAAAATAATACACTAAGTGAATTTCAAAGACTTAGCATACATTCAGGCATTCCTAGAAACAAATGCTAGAAATTAACTTGCACTGAGTACTATTTCCTTTAATTATCTTGCCAATGTCTACCAATATTATAGTACTTTGCTCCAAAGCAGCGAAATTTGTCTTTTAAGTGTCAGGAATCAATAGACAATATTGTACCATTAAACATGAAGTTAGTTGTGTCGTATTCTTAAATGCACGTCTCTATAAAGCAACTGAAGTCTCTCTCATCTCTGTCTCTCTTTTCTCTTTCTGTCTCTCTGACTCCCCTCCTTGTGTGTGTGTATGTGTGTGTGTGTGTGTGTGTGTGTGTGTTGTTATGTATGTGTTGTTATGTGTGTGTGTTTGTATGTGTGTGTGTGTTGTTATGTGTGTGTGTTTGTATGTGTATGTGTATTGTTATGGGTGTGTGTTTGTATGTGTGTGTGTTGTGTGTGTGTGTTTGTATGAGTGTGTGTGTGTATTGGTATGTATGTGTGTGTTGGTGTGTGTGTGTGTGTGTGTGTGTTGGTATGTGTGTGTTGTGTGTGTGTGTGTGTGTGTGTGTGTGTGTGTGTGTGTGCGCGCAGGCAGGCATGTGCATATTATCCCATTCAGAATGATATAAGAAAATGTAATTTTTTAAGCTGGGTAGTTATTTCTTGCACTTCTGAAAGCTGCAAAATTAAAGATCAAGATTATGGTAGATGGTGTGTCTGAGGAGTATTCTCACTTCCTGATTCACTGAGTTTTCACATAAGTGCTCTCTAGGATCTGCTTTACGGCATTCTTAATCTCATTCATGAATGCTCTAAAAGTAATAGAAGACTTATGGAACATTGATAATAAAACCCAAGAATCACTAATTGCACTTGCTAGACGAGGTTTACAGACTTCTGGTTCTGTATTAGATTCAATTCATGATAGGAATTGATAGTTATTAGAGTATGTGTACTATATGTTCACATTTTTATTAACACACAGAACCACTAAAACCGAAATAAGCACAAATAAAAATTGTGGGTTTAGCTGTCGTTTGTGTTTCAATTATGTCTTACCGATTACTTTTTTGTAACTTATTCCTATTATAGGCAAATAAAACTTGTATATATTTTAAACAACTGATTATTTGATTTTTTCTGAGAGAGACAGTGAAAGAAACAGGGAGTTGGAAGTGGAGGGCAGTGTGGAGGGTACGCGTGGAGTCAGAGGTGAGGAAAAGATGATATGAATATATTGTGTGGAAGATTTTTTAAACTAATAATTAAAACGCAAAAATTTCCTAAACCTTCCAAGTGTTTCTGCATACATCAGTCCGAGTCCAGGTAAGAGGAAGACATGGTCATTGATATCTGAGCACTTATAGGATTGAAGACATCTACAATAATGAAGAGAACTTTACACTAAGTATAGAGTCCATATTCAGGTAATATTCAAAACTGCATTTTTACTCTTCTCCCTACATCCAATACATCTGTTAACTCCTTCTGTAACTGTATAACTTTGGGTGTTTTTGAAGATTTTTAATTTTTTTTCATACAATGCATTCTGATCATCTTTTGCTCTTAGCGAAGTCATCTCTGATCCTCCCTACTTTCCCATATATCTAACTCCATTCCCTTTCTCTCTCTCTCTCTCTCTCTCTCTCTCTCTCTCTCTCTCTCTCTCTCTCTCTCTCTCTCTCTCTCTCTGTCTCTCTCTGTCTCTGTCTCTCTCTCTCTCTCTCTCTCTCTCTCTCTTTCTCTCTCTCTCTCTCTTATGAGAATAAATGAACACACAAAAGCACAATGAAACCAGAAAAAAATGAAATATAGTTTAGAAAAAAGGAAGAAAGGAAATGCTTTGAAGAATTTAAGTGCTTTGAAAATGTTAGAAATATTATGCAGCTATTTCTAGGTGTGGCAAGTCATCTCCTGGTATAGGCTACATTATTTCTGATTGTTTCTTTTTTCCTAAAAAGTCTTCTCTCCTATCTTTTGTACATTTGAAAGTATTTGTCCAATTGAAGTTTTACAGAGTAACTACTAACTATGGAACATCTTATGATCCTTGCCCTATCTATTGTTTTTACAGGCCACATTTTTGTCCATTCTCATCTACAATTCTTCACTCATACTACATTTGAAAAACTGAGATTTCAGTTACTATGTTTACCAAAACTTCGTAGAAGAATAAAGATAACATCAATAATATCCTCATACTAAATCATTTTCCATTTCGCACGTCTCTCTACAAAACTGTCATTCTAGAACTAGATGACACATAAAACCAGAGTAGCAGAATGAAAACCTCAAAGGAACAAACTATCTGAGAATGGAGTCATAGTACATTCTATATTTTATAGCCTTTTAATTATTTTGAAATCACCTGAGTAAAACTTGATGGATACATACCTTAAAACACTTAATAATATACAGTTTCTGTGTGTTAATGTCTTCATAGTATATACCGTTATGTTTATAATACTGTTGTGAGGAATACTATTTGCAAGGATATTAATGGTGTTTTAACATGACCAGCAAATAGAAACAATAAGAAGAAAATTATATGTAATTGCACATATTCTTACTTACCTTGCAATTCATATACATCTCTTTCTTTCTTTCTTTCTTTTTTTTGTCTTTTTGAGACAAGGTTTCTCTGTGTACTTTTGGTGCCTGTCCTGGATCTTTTTCTGTAGATCAGGCTGGCCTCAAACTCACAGAGACCCACCTGGCTCTGCCTCCTGAGTGCTGGGATTAAAGTTGTGCACCACTGCCACCTGGATCATATTTATCTCTCAAATGGATAGATTAGGTAATTAAGATTCAGAAAATTTATAATGTTATTCAGATTTCAAGATTTTGAATGGACAAAAACTGTACACAGATTATTTGGAGAACAGAAAATTTACCCCATACTTATTGGGCTACAATTCAAATGAAACATTCTTCCTCAAACTTCAGGTGAATCTCTACAGCATGTGGTTTCTCTCCCTTAAACAAGGACATTTAACTTCTCATGGGATGGAGTCTTTCTATACTCTTTACTCATTTACACTACTTGCTCAGTGCTAGAGACATTAAATATGTGCTCCCTGAGATATACTTTTTGCTTAACAATAAATATATAGATGACAGTACCGGTGTGGATGTGGAGCTCAAAAATTCAAGAAAGAACAAGGTGCAGTGGTAAAAGTCTTTCATTTCAAAGGCATGAAGATTTCTGTGAGTGTGTGGCAAAACTGATCCAGATAGTGAGCTCCAGGCTAGCCAGGGCTAAATAGTGAGAACCGACTCCCAAGTGACTTTGTAGTTCGCAAAATGCCAAAGACCAGCTTCCTCTGATTATAATTGTAAAACACCTATGTATTCTGTAAATGGTAGGTGCTAAATGAGAACTGGAAAAATACAAACCAAACAAACTGTTTCATAAGGAAGATGCAGCAAAGCAGTAAGCTTTTTTCACCCCATCAAAAATCAGAAAGCTTCCTAGACTGAGAAATAATAAAACATAACATTCCACAAATAAAATGAAAAACACCAGGAAGCACTCTAAAAGCTGTACCCTCCACATAGCACAGACTATTAGAGATATAATGGGATTATAAATAATTATTCAGAGAAAAGAAAAAAAATCTTTTCACCATTACTGAGATCCATTTGTTCTGAAGTGACCCTGAACTCAATGGACAGAACCAGAATAAGGGACAGATCTTAAGAATGGCTCAATTTAGAAAACATCTCATTTATGGTTATCTGAACCTCAGCATCTACCCAGTCTTGCTCGTACTGATCACTATCACTACAAAGAGGATACTTCTACCCTCTTCTACTTGAGAATCACCAGTGGGTACCTGATAAACCACCTGCACACACAAAAAATAATGTCACAGGAAAGGCTCTGGATGTGAAACTGCCATCTGAATCACAGTTAGTAAAAGAAGATCAGGACAATGACTGTACTAATGCAGAGTGAATAACCATGAAAGACAGATTTAATCTGGAATCAAAGTCTCTTAATGTATACAATGTCTAGAATAAAAGTAAGAATGACATGTTATGCTTAAAAATCGTAAGATGTCAAGTAACTTTCAGCTTGAATTGAGTATACTGCTAAAAAATGCCAGACTAGCCACTTGAACAAAAAATTAAGGGAACATTCATAAAAGATAAATACCACAGATCCTCCAGCCATTAAAAGATGAAAATAGTAAAATCATGTCTATTGTCATGATTTAACTACATAAATAATGCCAAAATGAAACATCATCTCACTCCAATAGAAATGACTACTTTCAAAAATATAAAACAATATTTTATGAAGCCATGCAGAAGAAGAAACTCTTTCCTTTTAATGTGAATCTGAGTTTGTATAGCTATTATGCTAAAAAAAAAAAAAACATTATGGAGCTTCCTCAAAACACTGAAATGGGAGTACAGGATCATTAAGCAATCGTACTCCTAGGAATATATACAAAGAAAATGAAACCACGGTATTAAAGAGACATACATATTATCACATTAAATAGAACTCTATTTTCAGTAGGTATAAAATAAAAACAACCTGTGATTATTACCTCATAAACAAAAGAAATATGGTCTATGTTTGCATATATGTGTGTTTATGTGTATATATACACACACGTACACACTGGGATGCTATAGAGAACTAAAAATTAATGGAATCCTAAGACCCATGAGCCTCAGGAAGGACATAGAGATCACTGTGTTAGGCAAAATAAATCAGCCTTAAAGAGATAAGTACTGTACAATTTTCTCATGATTGGAGTATTAAAAAAATTGATATCATAGAAGTTGAGTGTAGTGTTGGTTACCAGAGACTGTGTAGGATAGTAAAGATGGAGAGAGAGCAGAATATGATCAATTGATCAATGATTACCAAATTATAGTTATATACCAATTAATACTTTGGTTTACTAATATACAGTAGAATGGTTATATCAATAAATTATTATATACTTTTCAAAAATCCAGGAGGATTATAAATTCTTCAGTGAAGAAAATAATATAGAAATACAAAAATCTGATGAAAAGTGATACACACACACAAAAAAATATATGTACCCAAATATCACGCAACATCTCATTGATACGCAAAATTATGTTTAACAAATGTTGTAAAAATGTAATTAATAAAAAATAAAACCCAGCTAAGTATATTGAATTTGATAAGAATCAAGTCTTTAGACTTCCATGGAAATAGATAAATATTCAAGTTGAATAAATCCATAACCAACAAATGTTAGAAAGCTGTAATTGCATAATTATTGAAAAATAAGTCTTAAGGTCCAAATGGTCTTTGAGAACAATTCTAAAAAATGAATAATGAAGTTTTAAAAAAATGATGGTACAATTCCCTACTTAATTTTTGGGTCTAGTATTGCATCATCTTCTCAAATGGAAAAAGAAAGAAGCATATTAATTTATTGAAAGGGTTTCACAGGCAGCCTGAAACATCATAATATTTTCTTATACAACCTCCTCACTGAATAATACAAGCATATGATGAAGTGTAATGTCCCCAGTCTGGTTCATCATAGGAAGAAAATAGATGTATTACTTGCTTGGTTTATTGTAGCATGAGTCTTAGAAGGTCTTATTAATAAAATCAAACCTAAGCCGGGTATTGGGGTAAATGCTGGAAGGTCAGAGAGACAGAAACAGCCACAGCTACCTCACCTCGCTGTATCCTCAGCTGGTCTTGCTTCCTCAGACTGGAGGCCTCTGAGTCCTCATCCAGAATGTCTCTCAGCTGAACTGCTGCTTCTTGAAAGTCTAAATGCTTAACCAGGCCAAATGCTTCTACAGGCCAAATGCTTCTCCAGGCCAAATGCCTAACCAGGCCAAATGCCTCGAGTTTCTGGTCCTCACGCCTTATATACCTTTCTGCTTTCTACGACCATTCCCTGGGATTGAAGGCTTGCTTTCTGGGATTAAAGGTGTGTATCACCATGCTTGGGTGTATCCTTGAACACATGAATTTCTGCCTCTGGAATGCTAGGATTAAAGGCGTATGCTACCACTGCCTATCCTCATGTTTAATATTGTGGCTGTTCTGTCTCTGACCCCAGATAAGTTTATTAAAGTACACAATATTTTGGGGAACACAATACCACCACATTTCCTCTCTTTTTGTCTAAAATTAAAAAACCTTATAACTAATACAAGAAAAACTATATCCAGTAAGTATATACAATATACAGTCAAGATTACATTAACGATGTCTAGTCCATTAACATTTGACAGATTCAGATAAAAAACTCCATTAATATATAACCAATGTCCAGTCCAGTAATATTTGACAAATTCAGATGAAAATTTTTCATTACTTATCCTATTTAAAACAAGTAATTCATTTTTAAAAGTAGATTCCATAATCTCCCTTTTTATCTTATCATATCCATATTCTCTCTTTTTTCTTTTCATAATACATTCAGTAGTCTACCTTTTGTCATTTTTATATCTTCCCCTTTTTCTCCATTGTAGATTCAGTGATCTACCTATTTATCCTATTATTTCTTTATCTTTTTTCTCAGAGTAGATTCGATGATCTATCTCATATCTATTTTCTTTTTCTTTTTTCTTTCTAGGGGTGAAGATATCTTTAGGGAATCTTGAAAAGAAAATTTGGGGGTTAATTGTCAAGTCCTGTATCATTTGTCCAATCTCTGTATAATAGGAAAGTTCAGGGTTTGTCATAAGTCCTTGCTCGAGTAGTCTGTCAGGCTGGGTCATCTCACCTAGCCATCTCGAGATTGTTCTAAACACGTTGTAGTTCAAAGTCGATCTTTTAGTCATGTTAATCAGCTTAATGCCTTTACCATAGTCCTTGTGGAATCATCGTTGTGGGATTCTGTCACCTTTTTGCCTTTTTGGAGATTTCAAAGTCCCTGTTAGGCGTGGTCATGGTTCACTGCAGACTCTCTCTCTCTTTTTTTTTTTTTTTTTTTTTTTTTTTTTTTTTTTT
>CABHPR010151497.1:0-38093 GCA_902168415.1 Peromyscus melanophrys | reverse complement strand
CACACACACACACACACACACACACACACACACACACACACACACACGTTACTCTGCCTAGGAATGGCACTGCCCACAGTGGGCTGGGGTCCTCCTATGTCAATGAACAATCAAGGAATTCTCCATAGGGCAATCTGATGGGGACAATGAGGTTCACTCTTCACTTGGTGTGTCAAGTTGAAAACCAAGATTAGTCATTACACCCTGTAAAGGTTTATCATGGCAGGGACCTAAGTAACATTAAAATAAGAAATAATTTTTAATGACAGAAGAATACTTTTCTGTATGATATGCCATCAAGGGGTACTATCTCTAATCAGATCCTAGATGGCACATTATTTTCTGTGAGTGTGGTCAAAATATCATGTTGTTGTTGTTGTTACGGATGATAGTTCTGTTATGGCTGATAGTGGCATAGTTGTTCATTGAAACCTGAAGCTCTGGTGTCTGAGTAAAACAATTATTTGAAATAAACATGAGTAAAGCCTTGGAACTACTATCTTCAGGCTTGGGGACTTGATGTCACAAGATCTACAGTTGTGAGCCTCTGTTATAGTCAGTAACCATTTTTCTCTCAAGCTCAGCCTCATAAGCCATCTTAAGACAGCATTTTCATAAATATGTCCATGGCCTACACCCCAGAAATAGGACAGATGGTGTGTCAGAAGTCGATTCTAATTGGAACACATGCCCATCTCTCAGCACAGTTTAAAATGGGGAATAGTTCAAAGAGAAAGTGATGAGTCTCCAGGAAGAAACTGGTGAGCATCTTATGATAGAGACACCATTACCATGCACACAACTCCTCCTGCCTAACATCCCCCTCAGTTGACATCTCCTGTCTAGATAGAGTGGTGGTTCATATCCAGAGTTCAAGTTCTGCTTGGCTATCAGAAGACAGTGGTGACTCCATGGGCTCTCTGATTAGAGTAGGAAGAGACAATGTCGCTTATTTGGGGCAACAGGTTACCAAGGCAACATTCAGGAATGGAGATTTCAACTCGTGAATATCACTGCAAATGTTAGTAAGGGGCCCTAATAGACCCAGGGAACATTAGCCATGTGGCTGCAGTGACCACAGGTAGTTAGTTCTCTGAACAGGACAGTCAGGTATGTACCCCTCAGCACTGTTCAGCCATGACCTGCCTGTTGAGTTCTGGGATTTTTCTCCCTTGGGACAATAAACTGCAGTGTAAGAGAGAGCTATATCTTGAGTTCAGGGGTAATACCAAGGGGGATATGACACTTTTCACCCTAAAGGGAATTCCTAAATAAAATAAAATAAAAAAACAGTTCTTTCCAATTAATTTTGTTCTCAAGGATAAAAAGCATGGACACACATTTAAGTCTCATTTTCTCCCAATTTATTCTTTGTTGTGCCCACATGTATCATACACATGTTTTACTTTTTCAAGACAACTAGGGAGAGAGAGAGAGAGAGAGAGAGAGAGACTTAGTCAACTTTAGCATAAAATTCCCTCTAGTCCCAGGCTCTTCTCTCCAAACGGAGGAACCGAAGCCAGAAGGAAACAGTCCAAGAGGGAAATGCTTTACCTTCAAGGTATATTTTGCTTACCTGTCTTTTTTTCTTTCTTTTTTAGAATGTACAGCATATTAATTGCTAGAAAGAACAGGTGTGGATATAGGGTGTCTCTGCCTTGTTGGCCTGCCTTAACATCTTTCAAGAGCTATTTATTCAGCTCTGTTGAAAGATGGAACCCAGGGGACAAGTTCTTTCAGGACACTAGCTGCAGGGAGTGACATTTTACTCATTCCTTCTGGAGGTACCCACTGGCTTCCTGGGGGTTCAGGGAGAGCTTTGAAGGCTTCCCTGTGAACTGCTGAGTGTTTCATCAGCTCTGAGGGTCACAACCACTTACCACTGAGAAACTTCTGAGGACTTTCTTAATCTATACAGGTTTTTTTTTTTTTTATGGCCTAGGGTAGTGGATATGACTTCTCTGTGAACTTGATTTCTGAAGCAATAGCAAATATCCTAAGAGAAATTTGGAAATGAGCAATAGAAAAAAAATGGCATGTGTTTATGGAACCCATTCCTGTTAATGAGTAAATTCCATGAGTCTTTATGTAATTGTAAAGAGGTTTGCAAAATACAGCTTGCTCAAATAAACCCAAGGCCACATGGTTTGGGGCTAAAGAGCCTGTGAGCAAGTACGACAGATTTTTTTTCTATCTTTGTTGCCTCCGTTACAAATTTCTTTATTACAAGTGAGTGCTGACCTGGGTCCCGGCACTGTAAGGGCCTGTGATGGGTTGAAAGTTGTGTTCTGATCTGTGGAGAAAAGACATGTTTTGGTCTCATGTTTCAAACACTAGCCTAAGACAAGGAATAGAGAATAGGAGAGGACAGGAGGAGGGCAGAGGGAAAGGGAAAAGAGAAGGAAGGTCAGGGGAGAAAAAGAAGCTGGGGCGGAGGCTGCTGGAGGTAAGGAAGAGTAGAAGAGTGTGGGGAGGAAGAAACTGAGAGCATGAAGGGAAGGGAAGTGGGAGAGGACCTGGTGGTGAAGGCCAGAGGATACATTGGCATTTGCTTAGTATTCCTTTTACATGCCAGGCAGTGGGCTCTCACTTAAACTGCTTCTGTAATTCTCTGAGGTGCGGCAAGTTAGATGTGGTGTAAGCCCTAAGTTTAGATGAATAAACTGAAACTCAGAGGTGTCAAATAACTAACTGCCTGAGGTCACGCAGCAAGGACCATCCAGACTATATCTTGAAGTCAGAATTCTGAATGTCTACCTTCTTAAGATCCTCTGTGAAATGCATGATTTGAATGAAAGTTGGAGACTAACTTAACTTTGGGGTTAAGCAAGCTTATGAACATGTGACTACAGACTCATGGCTCTCTTTTATGGCTTTTAGATGCTGGTCCATTTATACACACATTAATAAAATGTAAACTTGTATTTCAGGAGAGTTTAGACCAGTATTTTTAATTTTTACTATATGTTAGTCACCAGGGAGCTCACTAAGTGGTAAGTTCCTCAGACTAGGCACTGGCTTAGAGCCAGATGTTCAATGTTTCAAACACACTAGCTCACATCTAATAGTCTAGAACATTCAGAACAGTATCATTCCGTCCAATAGCCAATATTTGAGAGGACACTTGCCTATTAATAGCAAGGTAATAATAACAAGCTGTATTTATAATTAGCTTCAATTATGAGAAAATTCCTCTTACATTGAACAAATAGATCTCACATAATCTGCCTAGTTTACTTAAAGAAAACTACATATAGAAGATTTAAGTTCCCAATATTATTACATTTTATTTTTAAAGTGTGTGTATGTGTGTGTGTGTGTGTGTGTGTGTGTGTGTGTGTGTGTGTGTGTGTATACATGCATGTAGATGCCTGAGGAAGCTGGAAGAGAGTATGGTATTCCTTGGAGCTGGAGTTGCAGGTGAGCTACCTGGTATAGATCATGGTAACTGAACTCAGGTCATCTGAAAGCGCAGCAAGTGTTCTTAGGAGCCCCCTTTCATTTTTTAAAATAATTTTTTTCCTGGATGGTATTTTTAAGGAAGTGAACTTGTAAAGAAAATAACTATTTATGTTCCTTATGGATCTGAAATTTGTTCCTCAGCAGTGGGTGGGTGAGGGGGAAGTGTTGGGATCCCAAACTGCACCTCTGATGAGAAGATGGACAGCTGTGTTCTTTGCTGGGTAGCCATCAGAGAACCTCACACAAAAAAAAGATACGATTTCTCACTTCCTATAGCAACATCATGGCACGCATCGCCTAGATCAATCAAGTGCTGCCTCAGATGTGTGTGTCACGGTGGAGGTGAGGTTGGTTCTGAAGAGGAAGGCACTCTCAAATAAGGGACCCTTAGGAGCCCAGCCATTTCTGAGGTTTGGTTTGCTTTTATCCAGCTGGTTCTTAAGCCACTAAAATCAACTGAGAGAAGAGAAGATGCTATCTAGAAAAATATCATGTGTTTCCAAACATGTCATTGGCCATCCCAAATCCTTAGAGAGTAAGACTTCCTACTTAATCACCTACTTAAAAAAGCAGAAGCAAGTATTTATTCGTTGATTTAGAAGAAAGTTAATTACTTATAAATTTTAAAAGGCAGCAAAGGGTGGGTGTGGATATGAAGCATTATTAGTGGTCATTTGTGTATATGTTCTAAAATTTAAAACAATATGATGAGGAAAATTTAAAAAAAACTATCCCAATTGTTTACTTTTAAAATAGGAACAATGATGACTATTACTATGGTTCGGTGGTTATATGAGAGAGACTAACACATGTAATTTCCAAACATCTCTTGCTATACAATCAATACCAGAGAATAGAATGTCAGTCTCTGTACTTGGCATCAGTAATAGTCCTGCTGGTTCGTCATGTGGAACTTCATGAACCTGTTGGTTCAATGAACTCTCTTTGAGTAGCTCTTAGAATAAGTCAAACATAGAGAAGAAAGGGGGATGCAAATGAACACATGAAATCTAGACCGTTGCTCTTTCCTCAGTTTCCCCCAAACTTAAGAAAAGACTGAAGGTTGAAACTGCCTCAGTCTTTGGGTAGGTTGCCTAATCCTGTGGTGTTTCCTTAAGAGTTCTTTTCTGGTTCTGCTGCTCCAGCCAGGTTAGGGTGTACAAATCACAACACCAGAAACCTCAGCTTGTTTTGATATTTTTTAATGATGAAATTCTGCATTGTTTATCCTCTGTAGTGGATATAAGGCCAGAAGAGCTCCAGAATATGGACTAATTGGGAAACTGGGGAAGATGAAGGCCTAAATGTCCTTAAACACAATATGCAGCTTAAATGAATGTGTTTACATCACTGCCAAACATAGCATTGGAATTTGCATGTTGGTGTGTGTGAAGTACTGGAAACGTTCTGGGTTCTAGCTGTGAGCATCCTAGCCATGTAATCCCAAGTTTCCCTTCTCTTGCCACACACATGGCATCTACTGTGTAGCTATCATCCCCATGGGGAGCTTTAACTTCAAAGGTTCAATGCTGCCCTAAGTTAATCGAGTATCATGGGCAGTCTTAAATGGGTACTGTGCCAGCCAGTCATAGTCCACAAGTCTTGTCCTCATTTGGAGATGTATCTTGCTCCATGGCCTTTCCTAAGATGGGGAACTAGGGTAGGACACATTCATAGTTTTGAACCCAAAGTGGCTCAGTGTAGGTTATGATCACATATTATGCACACAAATTTTAGGCTCTTAAACCACAGAATATACTGCTCAGAGGACTGTTACATCTGCTGCTGGGTCCACAGCATTGCACAAGTCAGCAGAGATGAGGAGCCCTCTCCATTACCAGGCCAAACCTCATGGAGTTCACACTGAGTCCATGTTTTTATTTCATTAATAAAATATGACCCCATTGTCCTTTGGTAGCCCAGAAATGTGAGGGTACACTTTTTTTTTCTGTTTTCTAAACTGCATGCAGATAAAAGAGGATTCCTTTAGAAACTACAACCTTCTAATGATAAATAATTTTTGATTTACTATACATAACAGTAGTGCATTTCTTGTTAAAACAGCAAGCTTTTTTTTGCCAAAATGAAAAGAAAACATTCATTTTTTTATAAATAGTTTAAGTAGTTTAAATACATATTTCATACCAAGGTTATAAAAATAGCTTCTTTTTTTCAATAAATAAAGACATTTTCATTTACATGGCAAATAACGCGTGGCTAGCTAACCACTGGCTACCAGCTCTATTTTACTGATTGTCTAGGAGATGACATGCAGTGATAATTGTCCCTCTGCCTTCACAAAAAGGAAAATAGATCAGTGGGAGCCATGCACCCCCGAGGCCAACAATGCTATAGATATTGTTCAGGAATGACAATCAGGCACTCAGGAAAGACCTTTGCTGCACTTCACAAAAGCACTATGACAAAACTCATCCCCAAACTCTTTGTCTGGGGTTTCTATCTACTCAGACCCTCAGGGTCTTTGGATGGTTACCAAAGTCTGCCAAACAGACCAGTAAGTTAATACATGTACATAAGAAGGGTTGATGCTTTTCAAGATCTAGGAATTGTTTGCTACAGTAAAGAGGTGGATCTGCCTTTCTCTGGCCCCTTGCCCTCTTTTCTGCAGAATTCCCAACAATGCTTGGGCGCCATGCCTACTAGAGGCCCCAGAGGCCGACTAGAGCTGTCATGCAGCAGCAGTTTGGCATTGGAAGCTGCCCTTATGTGCTGATATCATACGTTTATGGCTTTGCTGTCCTTTGCATCTGCTGTGCTTGTGACAACTTCTGGAAAGTTCTCCAAGGGTTCTGTAGAGGCTGACATCATTGCTTCTTGGTCCCAAGAGCCTGGTAAGTTTTCCAAACTGAAGGAACTCACAGGTCTGTGGGTGGTGCTGCCCTCTTCTGATCTACTTGGGAGAACCAGGTGCAAGGATGTTTCTGATGAGGAGCAGATGGAGGATGAGAGAGTGGCTGAGATGGACTGCAAAGGTGTCAGTGTGGTATCAGAATGGGGGGAGATGCACCTTAGGAACTGCAAGTGACCTTCCTGGATAACCTGGCAGTGGGAGGGGGAATAATCAAGGTTTGGAGAATGATGCAGTTCTCTGTCTGCTGGGTTTTGCTCATGAGCTTCAGTTCGTTGAGGGCTGCTGCCCAAAGAGGAGGGATCCACACTCCAGATGTCAGAGGTGACATTACCATGATAAAGCTGTGCTCCACCTGCCTGAAAATGTAGGCAAGGCTGGTGAGCACTCCAGCTCACCCTGGTCTGTAGGCTTTCTCTGGAAGGACACATTGGAGCGGGATGCAGAGAACAAAACCTTGGTGGCTGCTGAGGTGACAAGATGTTTTCCAGAAGTTGCATGACGTTCCTCATATCTTTCCCTAGTTGTGAGACCTCCTGAGTCAATGTTGTTACCTGTGTGGAGAGAGCAGAGCCAACAACAATGGTCACAGGTACACAGAGTGGACAGGAAGTGAGCACTGAAGACAGGAAGTGAGATTTCTTAGTAAGAAGGCCACTCCAACTCAGAGCTAACCAAGCTCAAGGTGAGTGAGTAGGCTGGGCATATAGATGGATGTATTTCCTGATCTAAAGACACACCCACTTTGGAGAGATGAGTGTGGTTAGGGGTTTTAATCAGTGACTGGGGAATCATTGCAAGGAATTAGTGGCTTTGAACATCAATGACAGCTTCCACTTCCTAAGAGTGGATGGGATGCAGATAGGTACACAGATGTCACTCAGTGTCTGGAGGGGCAGATACCATGTGCAAAGCACAAGACACACTGAGCCTTGACCGAACAGCAGCTCTCTAGCTTAACATTTCCTAGGGGAGGTCTTCTGACAACAGATCCAGAACCAAAGGGACCTTCAAGAAGGAGAGGGTGGTGAGAACTCTTACCAGACTTTCTAGCAAGAGAGTTCTTGGGAGAAAGAGACTGTGAAGTGGTTAACTAGAGGCAAGCAGTATGAGCATCCAAGTGCCCTGGGGTCTACCAGATAACCAGAAGGTCCTTTAGTTGTAACTCAGATTGTATTGTATCTGCTTCACTTGCTGTAGAGGTGAATATTTAGCATTTGTCAGATTCTCAAAGAGACACAGTCCCTAAACACAAGAACCACAGAAAAGTATTCATTTAAAACACTAATAAAATCCACTGAAAGGTTGTATTCCTAACATTAGATTTAGATTAAGACAACAACAAAACCCCACAGAGTCCACTAGAAGACTGAATGTGGCTCCAATCTGTGCTTTCTGAAGGAAGTCTGCATCCCCTCAAACAGGATACACACAAATTTCCACTCCTTGGATTACCCAGCACTAACACAATGTTGTAATGCTTTGCCATCTCTATTTTAATACATCATATCTTATGATAGTGTTGCTGTGAACTGATTTTACTATCACAACCTACAAAGGTTCCAATGGAAGCAGCTGAAGCCCCAAATAAACACCATCAAGACCCAAACAGAGCAGTCTCAACATCATGATACCAAAACCAAAACTGCTGTCTGGGGCAGGCTGCCAGGCTTCTTTATCTCTCTCTCACACACGCATTTAAAACATATCTGTGTATCCAGTTTTTGTACAAATGTATATATTATGATGAATATGCCCTTTAAGTCCTCCACTCTCCCTCTTCTCTCCCCAGCCAGTCCCTTTGTTTCCCTGGACAGCTTTACTTTCATTTGCTGTGGGATGGTCTGTATGTCAAACATGTTGCTTATTAGTCAATGAATAAAACACCGATTGGCCAGTGGTCAGGCAGGAAGAAGTATAGGCGGGACAAGGAGGAGAGAATTCTGGGAAGTGGAAGGCTGAGGAGACACTGCCAGCCGCCACCATGACAAACAGCATGTGAAGATGCCGGTAAGCCACAAGCCATGTGGCAAGGTATAGATTTATAGAAATGGATTAATTTAAGATATAAGAACAGTTAGCAAGAAGCCTGCCATGGCCATACAGTTTGTAAGCAATATAAGTCTCTGTGTTTACTTGGTTGGGTCTGAGCGGCTGTGGGACTGGCGGGTGAGAGAGATTTGTCCTGACCGTGGGCCCGGCAGGAAAACTCTAGCTACATTCATTGTCTACACATTCCTAGTTCATCCACCCCACTTTCTGTGAGAACATTCTGAAACTAATTCTTTTTTAAATTTATTTATTTTTTGTTATTAAGAGATTTTTCTATTTATTTTACATATCAACCTCAGATTCCCTGTCCTCCCTCCTCCCACCCCCCATTCCCACCTCCTCCAGGGCAAGGTCTCCCATGGGGAGTCAGCAGAGCCTGGTACATTCAGTTGAGGCAGGTCCAAGCCCTTCCTCCCTGCACTAAGCCTGTGCAAAGTCTCACCATAGGCACTAGGTTCCAAAAAGCCAGCTCATACACTAGGGATGGGTCCCAGTCCCACTGCCTGGGGGTCCCCTAAACAGTTCAAGCTAAACAACTGTCTCACTTATCCAGAGGGCCTAGTCCAGTACCATGGGGGCTCCTCAGCTATTGGTCCACAGTTCATATGTTTCCACTACTGAAAGTAATTCTTTGCAGCCCCAACAGGAAGTGGCCCTGCTTAAATTCAGGCATTTAGAAAAGTCTAGAAGGAAGTCATTCTGTGGTTCAGGCCACCAACTGTTAACACATTGACTGAAAATTTAAGACCAAAACTCTTTGTGCTGGTGTGGAACTGGAACTGTAGGGAACCAAATGGATGCTTGTTTGGCTTATTTTCAGTGGATCTGCAACTACTGGAAGCAGAACATGCCTCTCTATCTCATGACGGAGTGGAAGCATGAGTATGAAGGAATCAGTAATTTCGCCAATTCTGCATGTGTGGATCACACCCACTCAGGGTCACAGGATCCCTGCCCCACACACATGCTGATGGTTCTATAGACTCCTTAGCTCCATTATCAGCATTTCAGGTTATATTCTGCCACCAAATGGGATGATAGAAAGGACATCTGAATGGCTCTCTCTGTGGGCACAGTGAGCCCATTCCTGAATCAAGTTCACCTGGGTTGGTGGATTAGCTGAGCTTTCAGTCAAGATGCCCCCATGTGGTGGTTTGAGAGAAAATGGCACCCAAAGGGAGTGGTACTATTAGGAGGTGTGGCTTTGTTGGAGTAGATGTGGTCTTGTTGTGGGAAGTGTGTCATTGTGGAGGTGGGCTTTGAGGTCTCATGTATGCTCAAGCCATACCCAATGAGACCCACCACTTCTTGCTGTCTACAAGTCAAGGTGTAGGATACCTGGCTACTTCTCCAGTAACATATTTGCCTGCATGCTGCCTTGCTTCCCTCCATGATAATAATGGACTGTAAGTGAGCCACCCCAGTTAAATGTTTTCCTTTATAAGAGTTGCTGTGGTCCTGGAGTCTCTTCATAACAACATAAACCTTAACTTTTCATTCAGAACTGGATAAAGATAGAGCATTGGAGGACTGAATTTGAACTTTAGGTATATTAAGAATTATAGTATTCAGTGAGAGTTTTAACAAATCTATAATGATACAACATTTTAATGATCAAATAAACCAAAGACAAGCAAGGTTCAGTATGTGAAACTTAATACTGAGTCCCAAAAGTGAAATGATGTTTTATTTTAAAAATGAAAAGTGTGTGTGTGTGTGTGTGTGTGTGTGTGTGTGTGTGTGTGTGTACATGAGTGTGGTGCCCTCAGAGGCCAGAAGAAAGCATCAGATCCCCTGGAGCTGGAGTTATGGGTGGTTATGAGCCCCCTGACATGGGTGCTGGGAAGGGAACTCCTACCCATTGCAAGTGTAATGTGGTTTCTTAGTTGCTGAACCACCTCTTCAGCCCACAAATGGTGTTTTCAAGATTGCTTATTTCATGAAAGACATCAGAATTCAGGCCTTATCTTTTGCTATAGTATGTTATCACATTGATTCTGAAGGAGTTAGGAGATGCTTGCTAATGTGTTTAGAATCTCTACAGAACACAGTGACATAAACCATTGCCTCATGCATAAGAGTTATATAGACTGTCAATTCAACATCAGATAAGTAAATAGTGTAATCTCAGAAAACAATTCCAGACTGATTAAACAGTAAATTCTCTTCAAAGCAAATTATATGAACAACAACAACAAAAGATTTGCTACAGGGTAAACACCATAATTCAGAATAAATGCATTTCTAGCTTTCAAAATAAAAATTTTCCATTTATTTAGAGCCATGTTCTTGACATCTAACTTACACTGTACAATCACCATAACTTTTGGGCCATGAACTCTGAATGGGAACCCATGGACTGCCCTGGATCCAAGAATATAAACACATATTAACTGTTCCAAAAGGCAAATTACTATCTTAACTGGGACTAAAAACAACTTAGGAGTCAAGAAAATAGAGTTCTCAAGTGATGTGAGGGAAGATTTCCATCATTGTGCTCCTGGGGACACGCCCCTGCACCCTATTAAAGTTCCACGAGGGAATTAATCCTTTGCAAGGACAAGGTCGGTTGCCACAAAGAGAGACAGCATCTCCTGAAGGCGGAAACGATGGTGACACTGATGGGGACAGGGACTTCCACAGGAGACACAGTTGGTTTGAATGCAGTGGTGTGTGCTGGTTCCTGCTGGGTTGCTGACAGAGTCTATTCTAAGATAGGAAAGACTAGTCTTGATTAAGTGTGAGAAACAAAGAGTTTACTTTTTGAGGGTGGTAGAATTCAAGCCTCCACCTTCTTAAAAACAAACAAACAAGCAAACAAATAGAATTGTCAATGAAGATTTTTGAGACTGCTTTCAGTCTAGGACTGTCCAGTTACAGAGTCAACATGGAACTTAGTGCCAGAGCACTGTGAAGTGAAGCAAGAATAATCCAGACCAAAAAAAGGCAAGCTTTCTTCTTGCCCAACAGCAACCTAAAATCCTTACATATTTCTGCCACTCATATTAGAAAACGTGAGTCTTCCCAAGCCTCACCTCTTTTCTATCATTTTTTGTTTGTTTCTTACTAGAAACTGTGCACACGGGAGGCTATGTTGATGTGGACTTCTGATTCAAGGTAGAGAAAATGGGTAAAAGGAACATTATTTGATGTGTATTCTCCACTTGTATATTGCTTTTCATGCATTCATTTTCTTTTTTCTTCCTTCATCTTTCTTTTTCATTCTTTCTCTTCCTCCCTTTTCTTTGTCCCCTCTCCTCTTCCTTCTCCTATGGATGAAATCCCAGCAGTCTAGAATTTAAAACTGTTGGCCAAACCAGTTTCACCTTCACCATGTACCCAGCAAACTGCTCACACCCAACATTTTCTCTTGTCCCAAGTCCTGCCAGAAAGGGGAGGAATGAAAACACTATTTGTGCTTCCAAGTGACTTGCTTCTCTGGTCCTGACACCAGAGCATCCAAAGACTCCTCTCTTTTATTTTTGTGAAAGGATCATACATTGAAGTCTCAGTTCACCAGGGCCAAGCAGTTGTGTTGGAAATGCCTGTACTATTAGTAGACATCACCTCTTGTCACACACAATAAACTTACCAGCAGTGATAATCCCACACACTGCACTGACGTTGACACACGTTTAAGAAGGGAACCACTAACTTACCACACTTCCTTATTTCTACCACATCCAGGATTCCTTAGAACTTCCATGTCCTTATTGGCCTACATTTCCAGAGTACCTTGTTTACTGCTGTTTTGTTTAATCAGCTCTATTGATATATTTTTACCTGTCTCCCTCTCTCCACTGAATCATTTTCCCATAAGGACTGTGATGTACGGCTTAAATAACATAGATGTAAACTTTAGTCCCTATATAATTGGTTTTATGTCAGCATCCCATGTAGCTGGATTTGATAATGGATACAGAAACTAAGCTCAATTGAGAATTTCTGCATGACAGAGAATACTAATCCAGAGGACAGTCCAGAGGAAAGGGCAACCACAGTCATCTATATAGCTCTTCCTTTGCATCAGCCTGTTCTGTTAACACTGTTAATATCAGAAGAGCCTTGAATTTTAGCATGGTCTGGCATGGATTCCTGTGGTAGTGCAATAGTTGGGGCTATTGGAAACTGTGCTTTAAGATTCTATTTTGCCAGGTTAAAGTTTGAATAATTGCAGTCAGACAGGTTGGGGATTCTCTGACTGTGAGATAAAAGGTAAAGATGTACAAGTTGGTGTTGATCAGAACTGAACAAGGACCTGTATGGGCTAAGTGCAGGGAGGTCAGGGACTTTACT
Source organism: Peromyscus melanophrys (assembly GCA_902168415.1). Taxonomy (NCBI): domain Eukaryota; kingdom Metazoa; phylum Chordata; class Mammalia; order Rodentia; family Cricetidae; genus Peromyscus; species Peromyscus melanophrys. The sequence goes on along the minus strand of CABHPR010151497.1, from coordinate 25,414 downwards.
AGTTTTTTAAGTAGCTCAAATTTCTGTACAAATATTGCCATATAGCATACACTCTAAACTTTGTTTTGGTAGATGGGTAGTTTAATTAAGAGTAAATTGGCCGGGCGGTGGTGGCGCACGCCTTTAATCCCAGCACTCGGGAGGCAGAGACAGGCGGATCTCTGTGAGTTCGAGGCCAGCCTGGGCTACCAAGTGAGTTCCAGGAAAGGCGCAAAGCTACACAGAGAAACCCTGTCTCGAAAAAACAAAACAAACAAACAAACAAACAAAAAGAGTAAATTGTACAGTGAATTTCTTAACGTGTCTCTATTTTTTTAACTAAATTTAAATAATTTTTCCTACTGATTTAAACTTGCAAGGAAAGAAATAATTATCACCAAGCTCCTAGCAGGAAAGAATGCTTCATATGCTCTGAATATCTTATCAGAGTTTCTACTGCTTACAACTGAGAGATTTTGGAGCATGTAATTCACTATTTACGTGGTTCATCTGTGAGGCTGACCCCTATTTTTCACAGTAACTGCAGACACTGTCATACATTGTGTTGTGGCTTTTGGTGGAGACAGAGATTTGCTGTTTTGTTGTGTTTATGGCATGTGTTTTGGGAACAGGAGTGTAAGTCAAAACACATCCTTAGCAATGCTGTTTGTTTCTTGTGAAATAGCTCTCCCTCTTCTGTACATTTTCTCTTTCTGAATCCTATCACTATGACCCATGAACTCTGGAACTTGGCAGTCAGAGAAAAACACGGTATTTTCATTTTCATGGGTTAGTAAGCAGATGGGGATGCATCTGGTGATGTAATCTTCTTAGTATGAAGGTTTGTGACCTGCCTCAATGTTTGCCAAATGTGCATATTTTCCTGCTGGACACAATTTTCTTAAATTCAGGGGTACTAACTGCACCTCACACACGTGCACGCGCGCGCACACACACACACACACACACACACACACACACACGCACACACATTTTTATAGGCTGATTCTAGTAATTAAGTGATTTTTCACTGAATTCTTTGTCATCTTTATTTGTAACAAAACTGTATACTGCCTAAGTGTGGTAGCACACGCCTATTTCCCAGCTACTCTGAAAGTTGAGGCAGGAGGATCATGAGTTTGAGGTTAGCCTCAGTATCTTATCAAGAACTTGTCTTAAAATAAAAAATCCTGGAGTTTTATCTCAGAGACTGCAGAGCCCCTGACCACATGTGCAAGGACTTGGGTTCCATCCTCAGTACTGCAAAAAGTCACATATATTTACAGTGAAAAACATGGTGGTGACTGATGTGCATTCACTGTGCAATAACTATGTCAAGCTAATTTATGGACCATACTTAGCATTTCTCATTGTTAGGAAATTTAAAATGTGTGTTCTTAGCAATGTATCAATATATAACACATGCTCAGCTATAAACAAACAGTGCATCTCCTGAGCATCTTCCTTTGTCAAACTGAACCTTGTGTCCTTTGCCTACCACCCAGTCCTCACAGTCCCTGGTAGCTCCAGTCTGCTCTCAGTTTCTCTAGTTCATTCCCAATTTTCACAGAATTACGTCCTTTGGTTAAGCCCTCACACCCTGAGGTGTCAGCAAGCATGTGGCCCTCTTTTGTTTTCTGTTATGTTGGTGAATATCTAGGTAGTGTTGAGCTGTGTGCACATGGCTCTTGGCAGCTTTCTTACTATACTGATAGCAGGCATGGCCTCGAAAGGAGAGATCAGAAGTGCAGAGGGACTCAAGTCTGATTATATTCAACCACACAGTTTCACGTAGCTGAAATAAATTTACAAAGAGATGTTTCCTTACAGGTTATCTGGCTTCCCCAGTCAATATAGGAAAGAAAGGAAAATGTTTGGTTTTTCCTTTCCCCCAATCAATGTTCAAAAAAGCTTATCTGTGGCCCCCTGAAACTGATCAATTGGTTGCTTATTGATAAACATTAGAAAAAATTCACAAATATAGGATATTAACATTGTATCCACTACATTTATTATTTCCACTGAAACTCATGTTTGACAAGTATGCATATGTTGTGATTATCTGTAGACTGGTACGCTACTGGGCCCACTAATGTTCAGTCATGAATTGGGGAGGGACTCACAAGGGTTTGCCTTTCCCTGAGGATATGCAGGGACAGCTAACAGCTGTACAGAGTAGCTCTTCAAGTTGCCCACAATCCTATAAGTAATCTCGGCTGTGCTCACCTACACCCCTGTAAGTAACCCATGCTCCTGAGGGTAACTCCTTATCTTTACCCCTCTAAATAATCTAACTGAATCCAGTGGTTCACACAGAAAGACTTAGGTGGGGTCATTGCTTTGGTCTGTTGTTGGTGCCTTATCTGATGTGAATAGACCTGTTTGTCTTCTCAGGAAAAGATGCCCAAACAATATGCTACTGTATCCTTCACAGAGTATAGCTGCCTCAAGGTCCAATGAGGAGTCTGCTTACCTCTCCATGTGAGTCTTTTATAAGAAATCCATTGAATAGAGGTCCGAGGGACTTTTAAGGTCCAGAAACCCACCCCCAAACTACTAAGACTGAGAAATACATTAAACAGACATACATGACAAGCTGCAAAATCAATGATTAAGAATACAGTTTCGTTTATAGTAGAACCAAAGGAATGGAATACTTAGGAATAGATACAAACAAATAGGTGTGAAACTGGGAACTGAAAATTATAAAATATTTCTTGGAAAAACCCTAGACACATACTGAAACCCTTAGTTCATGAATCAGAATATCTTCACATGGCACTATTCCTAACCATGGTTCATAGACAGAAATCAAGGGAACATCACAGAAGAAGGGACAGGAAGAAGGTAAGGGTTGCAGGGTAGAGAGAAGCGCTATCAAATGTCTTCTTGGTTTGACATGGCTATTTTACATATGAACACCCAACAGCTGTTGGTCAAGATCAAGGTGAAACCACTATTATTATTCTGCTAAATGGATATAGCATCAAACTGCCCTCTAAATTTGCCTCTCTACCTATAAAATACTACAGATCTCAGACCTCATGAGATTAAGTTTCTTTGGGTAGTGGATGGTGGTTAACACAGAAACTTACAACTGGCCAAAGTGCAGAGAATAAACATCAGCAGAGTGCTCAGTCACAAATGGGACATCTGTGTTACATCCCCTCTCAAAGCTCAGGGGCAATCATGGAAGAGATTATAATAGCCAGAGGTCAGGGAGGACTCAAGAAAAAGAGTGTCTTTATGACATGATGAGGCCTTCACACTAATAAACTAACAGCAGCTGTGGGTGCCTGCATAAGACCAGCACAAGATCAAGCCATTTGACGTTCTAGTGTAGAGCAGGAAGATGTTGACAAGAACCCTCCTAACTGGGGAGCTGTGGGCAGTTGATAACTTCTGGAGAAGGGAGGGCCAGGTATATTTAAGGGTATGGCTACTGGTAGATGGACCATACTCCAATGGATGTCCCCATACCCAGGGCAATTTATGGGCAGCATAAATTGGAGTTGAAGGGTTATGAAATAAAAAAAGAGAACATATGTAGGGGGTAAGAGGTAGAAGTGGATCTAGGAGAAGTTAGGAGGAAGAGTAGGGTGAATATTTTCAAAATATATTGTCTGAAATTCTCAAAGAATTAATAAAAATGTTTTTTAAATTCCAGCATGGAGTGCAGAGGAGCTCACAAAGCTCCATCCCATCTGAGGAACTGTTAGCAGTTGATGGCTGCTGAGGGAGAGAGAGTCACTGCTTTTTGGGAGTGTGGCCACTGGTAGGATGACACCACAATCATATGAGTGCATGGACAACATTAACTGGACTCAGAGGTAAGTAAGTAAGTAAATAAATAATGGTATGCATGAAGTTGGGAGGGAGATAAGAAGATATGGTCGGTCATTCTGAGATCAGTTGAGATTGATATGATCAAGATACATTGTATACACATATGAAATTTAAAATAATGACTAAAAATATTATTTAAAAAAGAAAGCATGCTTTCCTCTTTGTAGAAATAAGTGTTTCTAAAGTTGGCACAAAGACCCAGACAGCTGAAGCTATCTTGAAAGAGGAAATTGAAGATGGAGGACACTTATCTTTCCATTTTGGAACTTGCTACAATGCAAAGCAATGATGACAGCAGAGAGCTGGGACACAAATAGACTAATCAGCAGAATACAGTTTTGAGTCCAGAAACAGGGAGGTATGGTGGTGCACACCTGCACTCCTCTCAGGGGGCTGAAGCAGGAAGATCACAAGTTTGAGGCTATGCTGAGAAAAACTCTAAGTAAAGTACTTAAGGCCAGAAGTAAACTGCAATGGTTAATCTAAATTGGTAGCGTCACTGGATTTAGAATTGCCCCAGAAACAATCCTTTGGTGTGTCTATGAGGATATTTCTAAAAATGTTTAATTGAAGAGGAAAGACCCATGCTACATGTGGTGTCACTGTCCTATGGGCTGTAGTACCTGAGTGATATAAGGAGAAGTGAGCCAAGTGCCAGCATTAACTTTTCTGAGCCTCCTGACTGTGGACACAGTGTGACAGCCACCTCCCCTGCTGCCACCCTCCTTCCCCTTGAACTGCAAACCAAACAAATCTTTCTTCCTAGCATGTTTCTTGTCAGACATTTGGTTATGACAACAAGAACAGTAACACATGCATTAGCCTTCACATTCACAATCCACTGATTTATGAACATCGCTTTCAGACCTCTCAACTGGAAAGAGTGTTTTAACCAATGGGGCTATGAAAATTGACATGCAAATAAAGCTAAACGCACAACTCATACAATATGTACAACTTAACCCAAAATAGATCAAAGGCACAAACACAAGTGATTACAGTATAAAATTCCAAGAAGAAAACAGAGGAATAAATATTCATTACACTGGATTTCTCACAAATATGACCCCAAAAGTACAAGAAAAGAAATGAAGACAGATTAGCTGTCTCTACAATCAATACTCATGTGCTTCAAGGGATACCATCAAGGAAGTCAAGCTTAGATCTACAAAAAGAGGAGAAACTCATGTGTTTCATAAGGAACTTGGTTCTGTAAAATGTAAGGAACACTTAAGAGTTAATAATCAAAAGACAACCCAATTGAAAACAGGAAAAGGATGGAAAGGAACAGTTCTGCAAAGAAGATCAATGACCAAAACACCAGCAAAGGTGCAGAGTGTGAGCAACTGTAGGGAGCTCTAACACAGAAGGAGGCAGAGTCTAGTTCTCAGGATTAAAGAGGCCACCATACTTCACACTTGGTGTTTACATCCTCCATACAGTCCTAAGTTCACATTGGAACTCTTAGTGCAGATTTTCTTACCTGCTAAGAGAAGAACAGTCTAAGATCTGGGAAGACAAACACCTTGCTGAAGAAACTGAATGTGAACCTTAACTATTGTTTTCCCCCAGGGCAGCTTTTCCTTTTCAGCAGTGTTTATGTTTTGTGCTCACTATGCCAAAGCACTTTTCCTTAAACACTTTGCCATGTCTTTCTGGGTCAGCCAGATTTGAGAAACTAGAGCACATGTAGCATTTACCTACAAACCTCTTCAGAAATGTAGTGTTTGACTCTCAGAGTCCACAGGCCCTGAAGTGACTTTTATTATTGTCAAAGACTTTCTCAGAGTCACAGCTTCACTGAGCTATAAAGCGTGGACACTGTTTCTAAAGCAGGCTAATATTGGTGCCTACCCTACAGCTTTAAAATTCCCTTATGTGTTCTGGGAATGTAGGTTAAGAGCAATATTATGCCTTTTCTGACATTTAAAATGTATTTAACTAGTTAAATATGACGTCTACACAGCAGGGAACAATTCCATATACATGAATTATATACATAAATATATAACTTATTCATCATATTTTGTGTGTGCATGCATGTATATATGTGTATATGTATGTGCGTGTCTGCAAGTGAGCATGCAGGTACCCAAAGAGGCTAGAAGAGGCTCCAATCTCCTGGAGCTACAGTTATAGGAGGCTATGAGGGCATGGGCACTCTGACATGGGTGCTGGGGACTGAACCCGGGTCCTCTGGAAGAGTATAAGTGTTCTTAACCGCTGAGCCATTGTTCCAGACCCTATATGTTAAATCTTTGAGTAGATATCAGAGTTCAGATTCATCAGTGCTCCGGCATTGCACTTGGTGCCTACAGTGTGCACCACAATCTCTGCTCTGCCGCTGTCTGGCGTTTTGGTAACAGAGTCTGCAGTAGATTTCACATTTACCACCAATGTATGTGTTCCTTAATAGAAACCAAATAAAGTATAAAGTAAGAGTAAAGCGATCAGCTGACTCCATCTACAAAAGCAGGACGTAACAAAGAGCGTCAGGCTTCGACTTGGTTATTTTCTATGTCAACAACATGACTTTGTAGCAGGTGTGAGGAGAACATACGTAGGAGGCTGTAAGGAGTAACTGCACATTCTGAAGCCACTTTGCATTTCTACTGTACCTGGCTTGGTGGCTTTTAATACACTACACACAGGGTCAAGGCTATATAAATTAAATTGTGTGTAAAGAGCAAAGTTGTTTATTTGTTTTTTGTTTTGCTTAAGATACAACCATGAGGAAATCAGATATTTTACTCTATGGAAAAATCTAATCTTTAGAAAGAGGTGATTGGTTCACTAATAATTTTATCTTGGCCTTCTTACTTTGATGAATATTTCTCAGCAGAAGAACAATGATGAATATATTGAATTGCAAGGCTCTTTTGTTTTCCAAATGGATCTCTGTTTACACAGACTGCTGGGCCACATTATCAAAGAGCAATAATACAGTGATCACTTCTTTAGTCTGACTTGGACAGTGACCACACTCGGAAGAAATAAACCTCCTTTTCCAAGAACAGCTGACTCTAAGATTCAGTTAAGAAGTAGATCACTTAGAACTCTTACATGTTTGTGTCAAATGGGAATGGGAAGAACTCCAATGGCATTATGGGTGGTTTTAGCCAGGGCAATGTCTGAAGAGAAACTGCTCAAAGGAAAAATGATGTGCAGATTGCCAACAAGATGTCTAGCTGTTTTTTGTCCCCTCCTGCTTCAAAAAGCTACTTTATTTTAAAATCTTAGATGTCTGGTCTGCATGTATGTCTATGTACTATGTGTGCCTGGTGCCCACAGAGGCTGGAAGAGGCCCTGGATCCTCCAGAACTGCACCGGTAGGCAGGTGAAAGCTGCACCTATGGATGCCAGGAACCAAACCTTGGTCCTCTGCACGAGCAGCTGGTGCTCCTAACCCCAGAGTCATCTCTCCAGCCCCTTCTGTAGCTTTCAGTGGGAGGTTATTTGGGTAATCCCCATACAGTTTGGACTAGTCACTATGATTTAAGAACTGTCAATCCAGTTAGGGAGTTCTCTAATACTGTCATTTCTGTTCTTCTCCTGGTACTTCCCCTCTTAGTCATTGTCTCACTTCAGAAACAGCAGGATGGAAGGAGATGGGGCAGCTGAGTGCGAATCTTCACTAAGAGAGACCTGGACTACTCCAGCTGCACTACTGTGTTACTATAGATCATTGCAAGTTGGTGTGACCACATGAGTTTCACTTATAAAATTCTCATTAGTATCAGTACATGGTGATCCCACCTAAGACGATGGCATGTGAGTTCTAACTTCAGTCTGGAAGGGGACTCTTTCACCCTCCACCTCTCCACACGTCCTTCCTGTGGTCCAAAGGAATCCCAAAGCTTCTTGAATTTTTCCTGTGAGAGTTTCTCTAGACTGCTCTGTAGCTCGGCCTGTAAAGAGCCTCAGCCCTTCTTTTCCTTGTTTCTGGGATGAACATGTTTGAGTTGTCCCCTGCAATCTCTCAGAGGTCCCCAGCAGGCCTGAGCTCCAATTACCCACAGGTTAACTCATTAACACACATTTACTTTTCACCTTCAAGCTTTTCTGTTGTTTTTCCAGCATGCTTCGTTGGCTACTTCCAAAATAATTATTTGCATCTAAAATGTGCCAGAATGTGTTTTAAACTGCTGTCATTTGGGGAAAGCAATTAAAATTGAGGCAGCAACCAAGAAGCTACCTTATTCTATGTAAGTGGGCAGAAAGGTGAATCTCATCAAAACAGAGAGTAGGCCCATCGTTCCACAAGGCATGGTCTCCTAGATTGAGTACAAATCTGAATAAGAGGCATCACTGGGAAGACAAAGCATATTCTAGATCTGACTCTTGATGGTTAAATGAATAAAAAACTAAAACTTACTTAATCACATATTTTAAAATAGATGAATTTTATGATACCTAAATACATCTTAATAAAGTTGTTGAGAATACTTTATTTTACATGGACAACCCTAAGGTTCAGAGAGGTAAAGTTCCATTGCTGCGTAGCAAGCAAGTGTTGGGTAAAAAGCAGAACTTAGGCCAAAATGACTCTGAGAAATTACTTTCTCTCATGGACTAACAATCTTGCTTTAACTAATTGAAAACTGAGAGACATCAGTTAAATAAAACATCTGCTCAAAATATAGGTTATATTGAAAAAAAAAGTTGCCACATGCTGTCAAGGTTGGGGAAAGCACACTCTAACAGCAAAGAGGCCCTGCGTAGCATCACACTCAAGCACATTCAGGTCAAGTGTCCTCTAAAAGTCCCTGTCCTGGGGCAGACTGGCCCCTCAGTCTATGACAGAAGGAGGGGAAAACAGCAAAAAGACAAAGATTTAAAATATATCCCTGAGAACAGCTAGAAGATAAACCATTTCTGATAGAGGTTGCTATTATAAAAACATCTACAGTGGGAATAAGAAGTCAGATGCTCACCAATGGAGAGACCTCTCTGCTTTACACAGGTCCCTTAGTGGGGAGCATCATCAGGCTGCTCATTAGGGTTTCCTTAGTGCCTTTCTGCTGGATGTTGTAAGCACCAGCACCATGATGGTGCTTCTGCTTCTTTTCCCTCTGTGGTTATTCCACGTGTCTTTGCTGGGTGTTATAAGGGTCTCAAGTGACTGCACTTTGTTATCTATCTGCTGTATCTGTCTTGGACAATGGGTCAAAGGGCATGCATAACTGTCCCCCTACTTATACAGGGGGAAATGGAGCCTGCTGCTGAGTTACAGGATAGGGAAAAAGTCCCAGGGCCCTTTGAGGCTCAGGCAGTTTCTCTCTGGGGGCACAGCTGGTTATCATGTCACACTGCTTCTGCTGTAAGTAGAATTCTGATCTCCTTCTCCCCTCCATACCTCACTGTTGAGCTTGTTTATTTGCTGCTTTGTTTCCTCAGCCTTGATGAACAGAACAGCGGCTCCGACCTCCGGGTCTGAAAAGTGACACACACACAAAGTGAGTCCTTTAGGAATACACTGTGTATTCAAGCTTTGGGATGGCTGCAGTGTGGAAGGAAGGCTGTCACCTCAATGTCCCTGGTGCCTGAGCTCATGGGTTCTTCCTCCCCAGGACCAGACAAACCTTTGTTCAATCTTTGGGCAGCACCTGCTGTACTCTCAGGGGGCAGTCTCATAGCACAGTGGTTGGTGACCACACTGGCTGCATGTGTCCCCACACACAGTCAGCATGTTCCAGCATTGTACCTCTTGTCTCTTCTCATTCTCACTGTCACTCCCTATGCCACACACACTGACCATGCTTTCCTTTTCCTTTGGAAAAGGAATTTGCTGTGCCCATGAGAACACTTCCATGCCTGTTTCAGGGGCTAATCTCTTTTACATGCTTCATATCTTTTACTGTACCACTCCATTGCTCTTGTTTTTTAGTTCTTTTCTCTATCCAGGGTAAGCAGCACAAATAAATTATGTCTTTGTGAAGGAAAAGATTTGATGGGACAGAATTAGCCTGTCCCTGATCAGCTGTGAGTAGAACACAGTGGAAGTTCTACTCACAGCTGATTTGTGGAAGAAGAAAAATCACTCAAAACAGATCAAAGTAGTCATAAGAGCTGATTTTACATAGATGTCTTGCAGTCACTCAACAAACCATCCCCATCATACACAATAGGCCAATACCCCTTTATAGGAAATGGCAGTGAATAAAGAGCCCAGCAAAGGGAAGAGGCATTTAAAGGCAATTAGGCAGTGGGTTTGGATTTCATACTAAAGGCTGGTATAAAACACTCTTGGGTTTTAAGCACTGAAGCTGAGCCATACAAGTATACTTATACTTTAAAAATGTTCTCTCTGCATTAAAAAGCAATGTGAATTCAGGGAAGAAATTTGGTGGCAACGAAAGCAAGGTGTAAGTGTGGCCGTAGAAGGACAGGTCTAGGCAGAACTGAGAGTCATTTACAAGGCAGAATAAAGAGAAATTGTTGCTTAAATATTTGAGTATTAATGGTGGGACAAGGGAAAGGAGGAAGCCAAGACGTGAGTGGGTGAAAAGGCCAAGGCTCTGCATTGCCCCCAGGGAACCACAAGGAAAACCTTGCTGCAGAGACTTATTATTGGCTTTTGTGGCAAACACAGCAGTTTGATGTGACTATTATTTCCAAAGCAAATTCAATATACATAATTTAGTTGAGTTAATGAATTAAGACTCTACTCTTTCTCCATTTGCATCAAGTCTTATGTGGACCCTCTGCTTTCCCAGAAAGTAATGAGTGCTAGGAAGGACTGCTAATTGCCAATAAAATGCTGAATTTACTAAACAGTAGAGCCTCATCCCTGTTGTCAAAACTATCCATTCAATATCTTTCTTGGGTTTGGGCTTATACAGGGGGTTGCTAGTTGGCAGGAGAATGGAACACAAGGATCTTAGCATTTGGTCAGAAGTGGGAATGACATGGCCAAGGAGTGCTGGTCTTGCATACCAGTTTTATTCATTTTGTTTTATCTACAAGCATTTAACAACTATTCAGTGTCCCATCTTTATTAATTGAAGGTATGTTTTCCTTATTTGTCATTTCTGGTCTTGATCATATTGATGGATTCTTTTTGTGAGGTTGACAGAGGGGGAGAGAGATCAAATTGGGCTTGAGTTGGAGATATCTTTACACTAATTCATTCTTCTTAGAGGTTGGTGTTTCATATTCGACTGTCCTACATCATTGAAAAGTTATTTATTCAGACAGTCTATAAGTATATAACCTCTCACAAATAAATGATTAAGTATTACCAATGTTTTCAGAGCACACAACCAGCATGGTATTTCTTCTAGGTAATGTTTTTGTGAATTTATCTGGATATATAATAGGAAAATAGGGACACCCTCTGATGAATACCAGAAACTGGATACTCTGTTGGCCAGGAATGGTAAATGGCAGGGCAGGGGGCCTGATCAGAGGACAATTACAAGCAATGACCTTAGTAGCTGGAAGTGGCACAGACACCAGTCAAATCACTGAGTGCCATGAAGAACCCCAGGAGATCAGCAGGCAACAGTGCCAGACAGCACACATTAGAGAAAACATCACTCTTGAAGACGACTAACACGTGCTTACCTCCAAGCGGAGGGGAAATTCTGGGCTCTGGCATGATTTGTTCAGAGCCAAAGTCAAAAGTCTGAGTTTCCTCGTTGCTCTCGCCATCTTCAATTCCATCAACAATCCTGGGTCAAGTACAGCAAATCAGTCAGCTGTGCACTTACATTTATGAGTTCCAGAACTCACATAAGACCCCTAACACATTTTGTGTTCAATTTCTAAATTCTGGGTGCTACAAAGTTATGCCAGCCCCATAGTAACTGCTTTCTGAGATGACTCTTGGGGGCCTGACTACTAGTTCTGTGTGTATAACATGCACTTCAGAGTTTGAAAACAAGTTTTAGAAGGAAGCACAAGCCATTTAAGGATTTCTGTATTTTTCATAACTAAAATTATAATATTTGGGACATATGGTATAGCATAAAATATAATGCCAAAGTTAATTGCATTTAGGGTTTATTCACTTTAAAATGTGGCAATTAGGAACTTTAAAACTATATATGTGGCTCACATTTTAGCTTACATTTTATTTTTGTTGGATATTGATGCTATAGAAATTAGATTTATTTATTCTAAGATTTAAAAATCAGGTTAACACACATACACACACACACAATTTTACCTCCATCTAAGAGAAAACACTTTAATTTAATGGCTGACACATCACAGAAAACAAGTTCAATGATACCTCTAGACAAAGACCTAAAACTACCTATTTGAGTGTTAAAGAATTTCATTTATTTTCTCAATATGTTTGTTGTTGTTATTCTGGGGACTGAAGCTAGGGCCTCATGAGTGCCAGGCAAATGTGTTCCACCTAGCTCCAGCTCCAGCCTGAGTGTTTAAATCACTGAGAGTGGTTGAATCTTTTTCCTTGGTAAATGGTATCTAGTTTGCTCACTGCTGAATACAAGTATGTTGTAGAAAATGTATACAGAAAGACAACACAATTCAAAAGCAAAAGTCCCCAGTCATTTACTGCAGCTATAAACATTTTGGCAAGTGTCCCTGCAATGCTCTTCATCGAAAAGAACACCCACTCATGGGACCAGCGTGTGATCCTAGTGTCCCTTCTCTTCCAGCTCTGAGACTTTTCTAACTAAAAATTGTCATGCTTTCTTCACGTTCAGCCTAATGTGCAATACACAGATGCTGTAGTGTCTTTTCTGCAAGTGGATAAAGAACTAGTATATTAGAGCCATCATTTGGTTTACAAGTAGAGAAAGAATTTGAATCCAGCTTCCAGTCCTTACTGTTGCTGAGGTCTTTGACAGAATATTTAAGTCTTAAGTTTTATTTTTACAACATTATAGGAAGAAATAACATAAATGACTTCTCAGGACTCCAGGAAGATTAGGTACAAAAATGAATGGAAAATCACCTCACAAGGTGCATGGAACCTAGGAAGCATTCAGGATATTTTCCTCACGTGGGTGCTCAGCTGGTGGGGTTCTAATGGTTCTCATTGCCTTCCTGGAACCACAGCATGGGTTTGCTACCATCTTAATCTCCTGTAGTTGATTCTAAAGTGACTTTATTTTCAGTGCAAATAAAACTTGCTTTATTTAAAAAGAACAGAAATAAAAGCAGCTTCGGTTAGGCACAGTAACAAGCCGAATGTCACGACAAGGACAACAGCCTGCAATCATTCATCACCTCAACCTGTTGTTCCATAAAGATTTGGGGGTTAAGGGGTAACACTGAAGGATCTTGCTCTCTTCCATTTTTATTGTGAATTCAATTATAAATTGCATTATGATAAGTAGAGATAAATTAGTACAAAAGAAGAAGTGATGAATATTTACTGGAACCCATTTAAGTTATTGTAAGTACAATTTTCATAGCACACAATACACAGAAATCTGAGTACATATGGTTCAAAAATACACACATGGTTCAGGAAAACTGAACAATTGAGGTTGTGAACTTATGGGACAGAAAGGCTCAGAAGGCCAAGTAATTTATTAGGCATGTATGTGAGCACACGCAGAAGTGTGGGTGCTCACCTGGGAGACTGCTGTGCTGGTGAACTCTTACCTTGGACTGAGCTCTGGGGTTCCAGCACTATTCAGACTGGAAAGCTGCACTCTCAGGTTCTTCTCTTTCCTTTGGCCATGGTGAGGTGGCTCAGCCTCTTGCTTGGCTTTCGGGGAGTTAGCAGTGGATACTCTGATGGGTGAGTGGAAAGGTACTGTCCCTGAGGCTAGTTGCTTTAGGCTTAACCCTAGGTAGCTCTTGTTGCCTACAGTCTTCTTGTGGCGTGAAGCAGAGGGTCCCCTTGTGTAGATAGGAGAGAGGGAGGTGGTCTCCTCTTCCTCCACTTCCTCCTCCTCTTCCTCATCTTCCACAATGGCTGGCAGTCTCTTGTTGATGCTTCCATTCCCCTTGGGCTCTGCCTAGATCAGTGAATAGTACGTATAGATTAGCACAGATTGCCAAGAGGCATATCACTCACACCAGAGGTTCTACTGAAAAAGATCGAATTCCTTAGAGACTAGTAAACCTTTGCACGTTGTGCTATTATTTTCCAAGTTTTAAAAGGTTCCCTAGTTTTCATCCCCAGGTTTACCTTTTCTGCTTTCCTGGTTTTAACCCCCAATCATTCACTTGGACCTTAAAAATATTTGAGTGGAGAGCTGTGTGAAGATGTATTGTACATACTTCACACCTAGATTTACTCAGCTACTCACTCATAATCATAATAGATGGCACTCTTTTAGGAATATGGACATTTTAATTTTATTGCAGGGTCTTGGGTTGTAGGATTTAAGGCTGCAATATCTTTAAGAGGAACTCACACTTGAGAAATAAGTCTCTATATTGGACTTCATGGAAACATGAAGCATCCTTGGCTTCCTTGCTTCTAGATTCCCTTGTTTTTATAAGTCACTAACAAGATATAGAGCAAATTACTGCTCCTTTGGAGAACCTTGAGATATGTAGGAAAAACAGTCTTTCCAGAATCCATCCCAAGAGTGCCATGCTGTGAACCAGGGCATTCAATCTCATCAGTCAAGTAAGAGATGATAGGACAGAAATAACTGATGTAAAGCGAGAACAGGGGTGGAAGAGGCTAGCCCCTCTCAACTATAATAACTGAAGTGAAGGCAGAGTAGCCAAGCAGTGGGTAGAAGAGGCTAACCCCTCTGAACTATTGCAATGTTTCTTGCTTAGACCCAGACATGATCTCTGGACATGTTCACTAGTCAGTTTATTTCCAGAAAATAAATTCATTCTTCTGTGCCTCAGTTTCCTTTCAAGATCCAATTGTGTGTATACACTAAACAATAGTTCTTAATGAAAATAATAGTTACCACTGAAAACACCTAGGATTATTATTTAAGTTTCATGAGCTGCCATGGTGATTATGCAACAAGTACTTGCTTCATTGGTGTATTTGGATGTGTGGTATCTATAAAAGTTACAATAAAACAACAAAAATACTGTGGTGGCTTCGAGTCCCTAGCTCATTTAGTTTAGGTGTTAGCCACTAAATCCAATAAACCATTAGTTCATTCAATTTTTTTTGTTAATCTTAATACATAAAAATTTTTGAATAAAATAATGTTCCTAGCTACATATTCTTTCTAGCTACATATAATTATTCTAATTAACATTGAAGCTATGCATTCTTTATTGTAAAATCATGGTGTTGCTTTTCTTTGTTTATTCTGTTTTTAATAGCATTTAAAACTTTGTGCTTTAACAAAAATTGGACCCTCATGGAATTGTACAGGATCACTGTGTACTTTTATTATAGAACAGAAAAATTAGCTTGCCCTGCTAAAGACACAACAGGGCAAACTTATCAAAGAAATTAAAAACCTGAGTACAATCTCTAATTAGGTCTGTTTACACTGGCATTGACAATTTATTCATTCCTTTATTTGAAGAAGTCTCCATTGGTTCTAATAGAATCCTCTGACTGATAACTTACAAAATGTTTGTACTTATGCGAGTTCATTTAAGTCTCATAATTACACTTTGTCAAGGAGTCTTGGTGCCTTGAGCAAGTTTCTGGGAAACTGACTTTTACAATTAAGATGACAGATACTACTTATACCAAGAATTCATTCTCTACAAGCATTATTGTAGACAAGACCTAAACATGTGCTATTATTAGATAGCTAGCCTGTCATTAGCCTCTATTTAGGAGAACTGAGGTGTGGTTCAAAGGAGAAATGTTCCTGATGGTCTCAGATGTTTGAACACCTGGCTTCCAGTTTGTGGCTTGCTTGGGGAGGTGATGCAGCCTGCTGGAGGAAGTACATTAGTGGGGGTGAGCTTTGAGAGTTCATAGTCTCACCCTAGTTCCAGTTTGCTCTCTCCTTTTAGTGTTTGTGGCTGAGGATGTCATCTTTCAGCTTCATGCACTGGTTACCATGCCTGCCTGTGGTTATGCTCCCTGTCATGATGGGCCCTCATCTCTCTGCAACTGTAGACCAAATAAACTCCTCCTTCTATAGGTTGTCTTGGCCATGGGGTTTTATCACAGCAACGGAAAAGTAACTAAAACAACTGGTTACTTTCTTCAGGGCATCTGTGTGGAGCACTTGCTTCTCCATGTTGCTGCAATCCTCTTAAACACTGCCAAGAAGTTCTACTACAGAGCTCTCCTTTCACTGTGGTACTTTTCTTCACTGACTGTCAAATGCTTTCATGAGGCTGCACTGGGATTTTGATAGTCATATTTAAAGGAATCTCAAATTGGCTTCTTGGTATTCTGCCAGAAGTGCTGTTTCAGACTCACAAATGTGTGGTCAAATGGTCTAAAAGGCAGGACAAAGTCTTGTGCTAAGTGTATGGTTACACATGTTCCTGAAGTCCTAGGCCTTACTGTCTAGCTATAACCTTGGTAGGAACATAATCCTTATGAATCATGGCTTCCTTATCTTCAAATTAGGAATAGAATGAAGAGAATATTAAACATTGAACATTAGATTATGTGAATTAGATATTAAATAATATACAATTAAGTACTCAATATTTAAAAAATTAGGAACTGTAACCTGGAATTTTGATCTAAAGTAATCTCTTTCTCCGTTAAGTTTTTTTTTTCTTTTGGTTTTTCAAGACAGGGTTTCAATGCGTAACCGTCTTGTCTGTTCTGGAATTCACTTTGTAGATCACATTGGCCTCGAACTCATAGAGATCCTCTGCCTCTGCCTCTGTCTCCCAAGTGCTAGGTTTAAAGGCGTGTGCCACCACTGCCCAGTTCTTACATTGTTTTTTGACAGAGAATTTTAGGATAGCAATAGAAATGAACCAGGACAGTGATGATGATGAAAATGGTGTCTACACCAGAGTAGAGGCTGGCTTTCCTTCTGTCTTACTTAAAAGATTGGTAGCAATCACTGGGACTATTGGCAACAGACTGTCCTAGGTAGCTTTAATTATCAACTTAATACAGCCTAGAGTCATCAGAGCAAAGCCTTGAATGAGGAAATATCTAAATCAGAAGTACAAATCAGACCATGTACCCATACAGATCTCAGTGTTATGATTGCTCCCCATTATTACCAACACAGGTGGGGAAATACCTCCATTTTGACCCTTAGCCACTCCAGGCAGCGAGTCTTGGGAAGGTCAGAGCCCAGCCCCCCCAAGCTTCCATGTGGCTAATGAGAATCCTACTATACACAGAAGGGAAACTTCTAAAACAAAGACAGCTAAAATGGAGAGTCAGAAAATTCCTGGGATCCTTCTCAGCACTAGGGCTACACACACATGCTACCATGCTTGGCTTTGATGTGGGTTCTGTGGATCTTATGCTATACAAGTGTTTTACCCCTTGAGCCATCTCCACAGTTCTTCAGATAAAGATTTCCAAAGTGTACTATGGTGATATTTTATTTGTACTGAAATGTGATTTTATTTGTATGTTAATAAATAAAGTTGCCGGGGGGGGGGGGGTCAGAGCTATTAGAGACATAGCAAAAGCTGGGCGGTGGTGGTGCACGCCTTTAATCCCAGCACTTGGTAGGCAGAGCTAGGTAGATCTCTGTGTGTTCAAGGATACAGCCAGCATTGGAGACACACGCCTTTAATCTCAATACCAACCATAGAAGACCTGGAGGTCTGTACAGACAGGCAGTGACAAGGCAGTCATGTGGTTGGGTTTACAACCAATGAGAAGGCAGAATAGAAAGTCTATATAAAGACAAACACACAGGAAGTAGGTCTCTTTGCTGAAGAGGATAGCTGCAGCAGTGACGGTAAGGCTCTTAGCTCTGACCTCTTGGACTTTCATCACTGCATTGGCTCTGTGTTTCTTACTTAATAAGATGGTTGGTTACATCTACAGTGTACTAGTGAAAATCCCCACAAAAGACAAAAAAGCAGATAAATCCAGTCTAGGCTATATAGAGGAAAGTTAGCAACACAAGAAAAAAGTTAGAAAAACAGATGAGGCAATCAGCAATGTGGAAGCAGAAGTCAGCAACGTGGAAGAGAAACTCAACAAGAACACTTAAATTTTGAAAGAAATTAAAATGTCAAATGGAAAGCTTAGTGAACTAAATAAAAAAACACAGTGGCAATCATCATCAGTAGATTTGATGAAACAGAAGAGACTACCAGGGTTGGAACACAATATGGAGGAAATACTATAATTAAATATCAATTAGGGAAAAAAAATAAATGGACATAACTCCAATATCCAAGAATTCTTAATACAATCAAAAGTTCAAACTTAAGAATCTACAGTATATATGAATAAACAGAGATAAAAACTGAAGTAGTAGAGAATCCAGACAATGGAATGATAGCAAAAATTTCCCTAACTTAGAGAAAGAAATGGACACCAGAATGCAAGATGTATTTAGTACCCTAGATGGACATGGCCAGAAAAGAACTTCTCTGTAATAAAATAGAGCCAAGATGTCAGAAACACAAAGCAAGAAGCAATATTTAGGGGTAAATTCCAACTCACCTTACAAAGACTAACACACCAGAATAACATCCAAACTTTCACCTGCAACCATAAAAGCCATGGAAGAGGGAATGACATGTATTAAGTCATTAAATTAAATAACTGTCAATCAAAATTGTATACACCATAAAGCTGTCTTTTAAAATTGGTGGCAAATGAGAATATTTTAAGACTAGCAAAAACTAAGGTGCTCCATGAGAGCGATGTCAACATTAGAGAAGGCACTTAAAGGAAGAGGAAAGTCTCATGGGTGCACAGGAAAGAAAACACTTTATGAGAAGAGAGAGGAAAAAAGGAAAGCTGAGAAGGAATCCACAATGTCCAAAATGTAAACCAGAAAATCCCTAATATTAAGAGAAGAAAGATTACACACAATGATCTAATCAACCAGGAAGACAAATAATAAAATCACAGTACTTGATAAATATCTCTCAATAAAACTTTAAATATAAATAGCCTCAATTCACCAAAAAAAATAAAATTAGACTGATTTTCTAGATTAAAAAATTATTTCTGGCTATCTTTTGTCTCCACAAAACATTGGCAAAGACACTGATAGGCAGACAGTGCCTACAAGAAGAAAGTCTCTGTATTAAGGGAATGGTAGGTCAAAACAAGCTGTCTTGGCTATTCTGATCTCTAATAAAGAAGCCAAAACTAGAAGAGACGAAAAAGGCTAGGGCATATTAACAAAAGGAACAAAGGATACAGCAATTATAAATATAAATGCATCAAAATTACAACTCCTTATTTCATAAAGTGAATATTAATGGCCTAAAAGCTCACATACGTTCTCATATAACAGTAGTGGGTGACTACTATTATTCATGTGCTTAGCATTTACAAGTTAAGCCAAATTACTGTGAAATATTATTTTAACTATGTAAAGATTTGTTACATTTGTTTATGGTGCATTTCCTTAATTATGTAAAGATGTGTTGCACTTGTTTCATGTTGCCTGCCTAAGGTACCTGATTGGTCTAATAAAAACCTGAATGGCCAATAGGTAGGCAGAGAGGAATAGGCACAGCTGGCAGGCAGAGAAAATAAGTAGGAGAAGAAATCTAGGCTCAGGAGAGAGAGGAAGGAGGAGAGAATCAGGAGAAAGAGAGGGACATGCCCAGGGCCAGAAGTCAGGCAGTCAGACACTGGAGGAAGCCGAAAGTAAGATAGACACAAAGAAAGAAAGGTAAAAAGCCCTAAGGCAAAATGTAGATAAAGAGAAACAGATTTAAATAAGAGCTAAGATAATGCAGAACATTCATAACTAATAAGAAGTCTCCATATCATGATTTGAGCAGGTTGGTGGCCTAAAAAATAAGCCTGGTACACTGAATGCAATGCTTTAGTTTTAAACAATGACCCTTTCATGCCACTGACAGAATAGTGTGTGTGTGCGTGTGTGTGTGTGTGTGTGTGTGTGAGAGAGAGAGAGAGAGAGAGAGAGAGAGAGAGAGAGAGAGAGAGAGAGAGAGAGAGAGAGAGAAAGTGGCTAAATATAATATCATTGATATCATTGCTGAAAGCAGTGGACATTAAAAACAATGATTTAGCCACAGTAAATGTTGGAAGCAACATATGGATACAGATGGATAACATCTGTGTGTTATTTGGGTCAGGAAAGCACTTCTCTTGTAAAACTCTGGTAAAATTTTAGACAAAGATTTCTCATTCTTTTCCCATACCATGTTTTATGTGATGTTTAAAAATAAGGAGCAGTGTTGTCTGTGTGGCTGATGTGATACAGACAGACAGGCCACATGGAGAGAAGCAAACAGATCAGACCAGGCTTGCTCTGATTGAAGTGACTCCAATCAGAAGATTCATTTCTTTAATGTGGCATCACCACAACAAGCCTAGTGCGAAGCAGTTGACATTAAGGAATGATAAAGACCAGGGAAGTAACTGATGAAATGGAGAGCAAAATACAATGTATAGACTCAATCAAACAAAAATTAACATTTTGAAATGATAAAGCAAATTGGCAACCCTTAGTCAGAGGAACCAAAAGTAAAACAAAAACTAAATTAATAAAATTAGAAATAATTAAAAAGAAATCCAAAGGATTGAAAACAAATACTTCAGAAACTTTATTTTTTAAAAAAATAGAAGAAATGGATAAAATCCTAGACATTATGCTTTCCATGATATAAACAATGTAAGCAAAAAATGCGGCTTGAAGAGTTATCTTTGCTTCTCTACAAAGAAAACCCCAGGGCTGGACTCACTGCTGAATTCTATTAAACCTTTAAGGAAGCTATAACAGCAACATTCCTCAAAATGCTTTGTAAAATGGAAAGAGAAAGAACACTACCAAACCTCATTCTATGAGGCCAGTCTTATCATGATACCAGAACTAGATAAGAACAAAACTTTCAGGACCATGGTTGAGTTCTAGGTCAGCCTTGGCCACGGCAAAGCAAAAACAAAAATAAAAAATATAAAACAAAAGCCAGCCATACCTGTGAGACTGCTGATTTGTTTGATAATCTTGATATTACCTGAAAGAACAAACAGATTGTTTAACAACCATTTAAACCTTTTCAATGGAATATACATTTCAAGAAGCGTGTGTTTCTGTAGAAGAGAAGAGTTTGCTAAAAGGTGCTTCTAAAAGGTCCCACCCTCGAAGACCTCTACTGATCAACGTGTCATCATAATAGGAATGGCAAGTTGATTGTCTCTCACAGGACATAACATCGAAATCCACATAAGACACAATATCAAGCTGAAGCCCACCGTGGAACACAACCTCAAGTTGAATGTCTATACAGACACAGCAGGTGGGGTCAACCTTTATGACAGGGAGCCATTGCTGTCCTTTTTTGTCTTGGTGCTTCACCAGGTCCTTCAGTTTGCCACTCCCCTACCAGGCTTTCCTAATCTCTCATGCAGAGTTCTCTTGTTTTCCCTTTGGCTCTGTGAAAGCTGATGTCCTCTTTGATTCGACTTCTTTACCATCTGCCTCCCTTCTTGCTTGACTGTTGGCAAGAGATGAGATCTGTTTCACTCACTGAGGTGTTCTTTTTGGGATAAAGTCTCAGGGATCACAGTCCTCAACAACTGAATTTAAGATCACATCACTCACAAAAAAGAAAAAAATTCCTACCAATCAAATTGAGACATGCTATCAAACACAAGATAGATTTCAATCCTCGACATGCAAATATATACCTTAGAATAACTTATGACCTCAGAACATATCTTGTATAAAGTTAATCTGCAGAACTGCAAAAGATTACCCTAAAACACATATTTTCTACGATTTATATAAAAGCCCTAGAAATTATGACATATCCTGACATATCTGATATAACCCATATCTTTTAAACCTAATTACAAATTCTTTTATTTTTATATGCTAATAGGTGCTATAAATTAACATAATTTTATTCACATGTGCAAATACACTTGAAAATAGTTCACATGGTGAGCCAGACATGTTTTCTAAATCTGTCTCCCATTCATTATTTTCACCCTGAGATGATTAGGGAAGAAGATCTGTCATTATTTATGCACATGTGGCATCATTATTGCTGTGCAAATACATGTTTCATCAATGTTTAATTTTATGAAAGTAGTCAGCCCATTCTGCATCTGCTTAGTTGCCTAAATATGCATTAATCAGAAGCGTTTTAGACATAAGTTTGCAATAATTCCCCAAACAGTGACAAATAAGACAGCTGAATAATTAAAAATGTGAAAAACAAGACAAAATTACGGTGCTCTTGATATTATGGTAGACATGAAAATGTGCTTCAAAAAATCCTGTTAGTTACAGCTTGGGCTAAAGAAAGAACAACGATATCTAGGAAGTTTTGATACCCCCTTGTTACAGATGTCTGTGAAAGGATGAGAGAGATGGTGAACTTGAAGTCCTGGGATGTGAGTAAGTACCCAACTCCAAGTCTCCCGACTTAAGGTTGATTTGCGTCTGAGTCTCAGGTGAACTTTCTCTATTAGTGCCTCTCAGGCATCCCCGTGTCTATGAGTCAACATGGGATCTCATTAGAAGATATGTTACGATGCAGCAGGTCTGGGCTGGGTTTGTGAGTGCATGTTTGCAGCACCTTTCTAGGTGTTGTTGATGCTGCTGACCGTGAGCAAATCTGAGGGCAAAGCAGTATGGATACATCATTCTTTGCCTGGCAATTAAGAATTCAGCATTTGATTTGAAAACACCTTGGCAGTGGGTTCCAGCATTATGCCTGTTTATTCTCATTGTGATCCTTTAAGGTAGGTGTTAAATATAAACTTTAAAATATCTATATTGCTAAACAGGAAATAAAATTACTGGACAGTATAAAGACTTTCTCAAGGTTTCAAGCCAGCAACCGATTAGGAGCTGGGAAGTGAGAGCAAGTTAGGCAGCTACAGGGAGCAAACATTTTTATTTTATTTTTTAAAGTTTTATTATTATTAACACTTCTATTAAAATATCATTAAAGCATTTCCTCCTATTTCCTTCCCTTCTTCCAACACCCCCTCCCACCATGGTTCCCCACATC
Source organism: Peromyscus melanophrys (assembly GCA_902168415.1). Taxonomy (NCBI): domain Eukaryota; kingdom Metazoa; phylum Chordata; class Mammalia; order Rodentia; family Cricetidae; genus Peromyscus; species Peromyscus melanophrys. The sequence goes on along the minus strand of CABHPR010151497.1, from coordinate 2,602 downwards.
AATACCTACCAAACTACTGGCCTCCTCCTCCCTTCTTGCTATTGTTGCAGGTATCTAACATATTAATGCACAAATATATAGATATATGTAGCTAGAGTTTTCCTGCCTTGCCCACAGTCAGGACAAATTTTTGTTACCCGCCAGTCCCACAGCCACTCAGACCCAACCAAGTAAACACAGAGACTTATATTGCTTACAAACTGTATGGCCGTGGCAGGCTTCTTGCTAGCTGTTCTTATATCTTAAATTAATCCATTTCTATAAATCTATACTTTGCCACGTGGCTTGTGGCTTACCGGCATCTTCACATGCTGTTTGTCATGGTGGCGGCTGGCAGCGTCTCTCCGGCTCAGCCTTCCACTTCCCAGAATTCTCTCCTCCTTGTCCCGCCTATACTTCTTCCTGCCTGACCACTGGCCAATCAGTGTTTTATTTATTGACCAATAAGCAACACGTTTGACATACAGACCATCCCACAGCAGATATAACTTGCTGAGTCTGTCCAGTGTTGCATGTGCATGATTTCAGGAGTGACCAGTTGGTACTGGATAACCAATTAGAGTATTCCCCCATGGGGGAAGACTACTTCTCTTGTTCTCAACATGCCTTAGTTGCCTGTAAATATTTATTTAGATGTCCAACCATATTTTCAAATATGACTTGTACGGGATGTATTTCTATTTGTTTACTTTTTTGTTGTCCTTGATAAACAAACATGGCCTTATGTCATCTCTTACTGGACTCATCCATGGTCTAGAGTGAAGCAAGGTTAAGTTAACTATATACTATAATACACACACACACACACACACACACACACACACATACATATATATATGTAGTTCACATACTATATATGTGCATTTATACTTGGTAAATTTCCAGCACAGATTCTTTGAATTAATGCAAACAATAATAGGTCCAACCTATATTGTTTGCTCCCAGGGTCTGTGGAAGAGTCTACCAACCAGCTGAGGATTCTAATCTGAGGGATGTCCAATGGATCTAAGCACACTGAGTCTGTAGTCCACTCACTTTATTCTTCTAAGTCAAGTCTATCTATCTACACAGTTTCTTTTCCGTTCTCTTACTTAGCTCCTCTCAGTCCCTCCTGCTCTCAGTCCCTCCTGTTGTTCTCTCATCATTCTACCTAGTTCTTTCCATCTCCAGCCTCATCTTTGTTGTTCTCAATCAATTCTTTTCTTGCTTTTCTCTCATATCTATCTAGGTCTTTTCCATCTTCTCTCTCTTTGTTCCCCCAAGCAGATTATATATATATACACTAACAACTTGTTAGTAAAAACTACAAAGCAAACTCTCAGGGACAAATATTGATAAGAGTCACACTTGGCAAAGACTTAGTTAGCTTATTTGGTGATTGACAACAGCTGTAGGTTGTAAAAAGTTCTGGCTATCTCTTAAAGGGATAGCTACAAATGTTACAAGGAAAGAAATTAAACCAATGAGAGATTTACGGAAAAGACAAAGAATATGTGTACATTTTATGTGATTAATAATATCCAGATATGGTTAGTCAGTTAACAGCCTTTTTCTGTTAGTCACTTGAATCTCAGGATCTATATAATTAGTCTACTGAGCCTAAAATCTTACATTAAAGACTGGTGTAGAATTAAATACAAAGTGTTAATTGTTATTTGAATCAGAGTGGGGAGGTGCTGGTGGAGGAAGCTTAGGGCAACATAGGTGCTGTTGATCTCTTGAAGGACTAAGATACACCAAGCCAGACATCTGCACTATCACTTCTGGTTCACTATAATTCTTCTGAAGAGTTTTGATCTAACAAGGCCAGGCACCTGCAATTCTGCTCTGTGAAAGTTCTACAGAGACTTTGTCTGGCCGATATTTACCTTGTCAGTAGCTAAGGATGGAGAATAAGACCTCTAAGTGTCTACAGTCCACATAAAACAATAGATCTAGTATGAAGCATATTTTCATATGTTTCTATTCATAAAAATTGTACAGTTAAACAAGAAACCATCTTCTAGACTATCTACAATTATGTGTGCCCAAAAGATTGAGATACAATCATGAGATTACATGTACACATAACATGGAAATGCACATTAAATGGGGAGAATCATAGCTGTTATTGCACAAGAAGTTTATAACAAGAGACAGCCAGTTCATTCAAAAGGCAGTAATTCCATAACTCCTTGCATGATAGCTCCTCTAACCGCACCCTTAGTTCTGATAGGTTGACCTTCTGAACACTAGTTGTCATTGCTGTATACTCTCATGGACTTTTGCTACCAGTGGCTCTCAATATTGAATAAATAAATTTATTTACATATGATATTAAATGTTCACGTTTAAAAAGTACCATGATACATTCATTCTTGTAACTAACACTTCATGCTGATCTAGCTCATGTAATAGAAACCCAGGAATTTACAACTAAACTTGACCCAAGAGCTTCTGGCACAATGTGTTCCACATCTTGTAACAGAACACCTTGAGAACTTGAGAAAATGTCTTTAACAAATCAGACTCTAACATGCTAACTCTAGTAGAAATCTCTTTCAGTTAGTACTGGGTAGGGTACAATAACCCAGTCCAGGTTAGGTTAGAAGACCTGCACAAG
>CABHPR010151496.1:0-44239 GCA_902168415.1 Peromyscus melanophrys | reverse complement strand
GAGAGAGAGAGAGAGAGAGAGAGAGAGAGAGAGAGAGAGAGAGAGAGAGAGAGAGAGAGAGAGACTGTGTGTAGACATAGAAACTGATATAGGGCACTTCTCTGCACTCTCCACCTATTCCTTTGAAGTAGCATCAATATTTCTGAATCTGGGGCTCATATGTTCTTAGCTAGGGTCACAGCCAGTAAGCCCCAGTGGTTCCTCCTGTCTCTACCCATTTCAGATCTGGGGTTACAGGTGTGCACAGGATACTTAGTTTGTTCCATGGATCCTGGGATTAGGATTCCACAGGTCATATAAACACTTTTAACTGCTGAGTCATCTCTCTAGCCTTCCCTTGGGTCATTGGGATGCTTTAAAGTTCAAGTATCAGTAGTAGTGATTTAGCTATTGGGTTTATGTATTATTTGGGGGTTTATGAAACAAGTAACTTACAAAATGTAAGAAACAAACACAGTAAACCCAACACTTGGTTAAGACAGAAAGATTGTCCTAGTAAATAAATGAATAAATAAGCCAATGAAAATTTTCAAGAGACTTATTTATGTAAGTGCCTTAAAGAAAATGCTAGTAATACTGAAATCAAAGCACATTTGTTAGAAAAATGCTCCAGTTTCAGTAAATGAAGCATCTTATAGAACAAGCTCATTTTCCATGGCTCCCACACATTACACAGTTGTAAACTGGTGGCACAGTAGAGTGATTGGAAAGAACATGGACAAGACTACATAGCAAGCACTCAACAAAAGGAAGTTAGGTTAGTGGTTAGCCCTGGGTCTGCTGCTAGGCAGTGCGATGTACACACATTAGGCTGAGTGTGCGCCAAAGACAAGGTGGGGCTGCCAGGTCTTCGGACATGGGTTACACCTGGTGCAACAGATGACTGCCGAGTAGGTGGCAACTATTTGGTGGCCTTGTGGAGGTTGTGTTTGGAAGGTGGCAGGTAATCCTTATTGGATGATCATGTTGGCCCAGACTTGCACCAAAAAAACATGAATGGGCCTAAGAAACATGAATGGGTTTATAGGCAGAGCCACAGCTTTAGAGTGTAAAATCCCCATGGGAAGGAGAAAATTAGAAATTTCCAAGAACCAAGGACTTGAAAAAAAAACTTTTAGAGAATGAGAAACTAAGCAAGCCAAACCTGAAAGGATCTGAAGCAGTTGATATACTCACCAAAGATCCCTTCTGTACATGGGACTTCCTGAGGAAACCAGGAAACAGAGGTAGCATTTCCCATTGAGGCAACATAGACAGGATATCAGTACCCTCTGGACCACAGCAGTAATCCTGAAGGACTTGGAGTTAGCTGGTGGGTTTTCACACTATCACTCTCCCTTTCTGTAAAAGGTGTTTCCTTGGTATAGTTAGTGACTTCGGGGCTGCTGATTTAACTTTAATGGAACACTGAGGCCTTTAGTGGAACCCAAGGGCCAACCTTAATTAGGTGTGATCTGTAAAAATCATATAGCTAAAGCTATGATGCTTTACCTTAACTGACGATCCAGAACCACCTGGGAAGGTCTTAGTAAGTCATTGTCTGCATTGGGTTGGCTTGTCAAGGAGGTCTGAATTTAATTGATATGGGAAGACCCAATGTGGTTAGCATCAGTCCCTAGGCAGGGGGTCCTGAACTATGTAAGAATGGGAGAACTAAGCTAAGCACAGGCAAGCAAGTGAGCATGTGCATTAACTAAAGCTATTTGGGGGCCTGCCCCAAAGAGCCTTCTCTCAGAGTCCAAGGAAGATGCTACAACCATCAAGGAAATCTACTTATCTGAAGGCATAAGAATACATCTATTCACACTGTTCTCTTTTAGTCCATCTATTTATTGATCTAAGTAAACTACTCTAAATTTACTGCTTCTTTTCAGCTCTCATCCTTAGCTCCTCTCTTGCCTGACTATCCTTACATTTCTAACAGGAGTCTTGTTGCAATCCTGAGAAAAGTTTCAAAACCCTCAAGGTCATAGCTTATTCCTAGAATAGACGATAAGGAGCAGAGCCATTACCATGGTAATGCAAGGGTCCAAGGTCTCAGGACCAGAGGCAATGCCCAGTGTGACAAACTCCGAGACATAGCTTTTGGTCAGCAGACTTGACAAGGGAAGAATTGACAGGCTTTTCTTGGGGTGTTTTGTGTTAGTAACCTTGGTAGGACACCTGCAACTCTGACCTTGTGCATAACTGTAAAGTTTTAAACTTATGATCTATTTACAAAGGCCTTAAGTCTAGTTTGAACTTGCTCTGAGGTAAAAATGAGATAAATGTGTGTAGTTTGTATTAGTCTGAGGAGAGATTATTATTTTCTGTGTTAATCTGAGCAAAAGGAACAAAGCAGGCTTTAAATGTCTACAGTCTCATGGAACAATGGATCTGGCTATGAAGCATATCCTAGTATATTTTCTATATATCAAAATTATACAGCTAAATGAAAAGTTATCTTCCTGACCATCCACAGATATGTGTGCATGGATTGAAATGTAATCATGAGATTACATATATACATTTTATGAAAATGCATGGTAATGGGTAGATATCATAGCGGTTATTGCACAAGAAGTCAACAAGAAACAGCCGGTTCATTCAAAAGGCAATAATTCTAACATGCCTTGTATGATGGCTTGGTCCTCTACTAGAACCCTTGGTTGTGATAGGTTGACCTTTTGAACACTAGTTGTCACCTGCTGTATACTCCCATGGCCTTTTGCTACCAGCAGCTCTCAATAGTGTGTGCATTTCTCTCTGTTCCTTTCTCTTGAGATGTGCCTGACAGTCTGTCTTGACTTCCCCACACTGATGGACTGTAACCTGGTATTGAAAGCTGAAGCAAACCCCTTTCTCTCCCCAGCTGCTTTTTGTCAGGGTATTTTTTTTTATCACAGGAGCAGAAATTAATCTAGAATAAAATCCAAAAGCTTTATAAACATGATATGGTCAGCAGTTTTCTGTCTTCTCTAGTGAAGAAAGGTAGAAACATAAATATTTCATTGCAAAGCCTCCAGCTAACAGTTCTGCATCCTATCAACAAGGAAATCTTGGTTCTTCCCACAGGTTGGGTGGAGGTAGGGATGGAGCCACACCCACAGTCCAAAGGGTTGATATCTACTAAAATCACATATTAGAAATGGTACAGGTTGTCTCATGAGGAAGACAGTGTTGGCTATCTTTTTCGATAGCCATTTCTCATTTTTTCCAAGTGAAAGAATATGAGCTAATGGTCATTATTTCTCATTATTAGCATAGTCTTATAGAAGTCTCATTATGTGGCCAGGCTGGCCTTGAAGTGACCTTCATACGCTATGTGCTTGCGTGCTGGGATGACAGGTGTGCACCACCATGCTTGGCTGAGCAATCATTTCTAACTATGTTGATCTGTCTCTTATCTCACGTAAAGCCTTTGCATAGTCACCAGTCAGTTCAAACTCCTTGTTGCATAACACACCTCACACACACTTTGTGAGAATAAAGATCATAATACTAATACATCTGTGTAATACAAATATTGCTAAAGCTCTCTGTATGGCTTAGTGATCTCTCATAAGCCTCCAAAACAACAAATTATAGGACAGTAAAAAATTCTGGATGATTTCCTAGAGACAAGAGCAGGATTTAACTTGCAAGTATTGCTTCATTTTCTACTACTATAATTAGGTATTCTGTTTCTCCCAAGAATGGCATTAGTAATTTAAACCTTGCCAAGAACTTTTTAGTTTAAAATACAAGTGAAAAAACAGTATTATCATTTTGGCTTTGGTTGGCAGATTAATTTATATTTAAAGACTTCTTTAAGAGATTGGAATAGTAATAAAATTCTACGTTTTATCTCAGCATCTTTTGCTCTCCCTTCCTTTCTTTCTTTTCATTTTTAACAAGGACTTATGTATCCCAGGCTGACCTTGAACTCTTTATGTAGTGGAGAATGACACTGAATTTCTGTTTCTCTGCCTCTACCTCTTGAACACTGTGCCATTGCAGTTGTATAGCCCCAGGTTAAGAACTCAACCCAGGAGCTCCTGAATACCAGGTAAGAGCTCTACTAAATGACCTACGTCGTCCCAATTCAATTTTACTGTTTTTAAATCTGCAGTGTATTTTAGGTAAATCACTTAACCCCTTCTTGGAGCATATATTTCTTCAGTGTGATAAAGATTCAAGGTTAGCAAGGTGGCTTAGAGGTTAAAGGTCCTTGCCACTAAGCCTAATGACCTGAGTTCAGACCCCTGGAATTGTATGGTGGAAGGAGAGAGGCTTGAGCTGTGTTTTGAATTTCACATCTGCACTGTGGCAAAAGCAGGTCTGTATACACACACACATATTTACACAAAATAAATAAATAAAAATATAAATAAGGCTTTAGATCAGACTAAATATAAGGTTACTTTTAAGTGCTGTTTTCAATAAGGCTATGCTAATTAAATATGGAAGACATAGCATTTAAATACCGTTTTAATAAAATATTGATTTTCTATCATCCTCCTGCTCAAAGACACCATACTTCAAGCATCCATGGTATGTGTGTGGTTGTGTGCTCAGTGCAGGTCAGGGTTGCTGGGCAGCTTTAGTGTGTTAGTTTCACACCTAAAAGAGCTGACAAGGTAAATGACCAGGCATGAGCCTCAGGCTTGTGTTCAGGACTCTTTGGACTCCTGCTGTACCATCTATCTGGGTATTCTCCCAAGCTCAGTTACTTGGGAAGTCCCCTTTTACTTTCACAGTGAGTTACCAAATGTTTTATTAAAAAATCATTTTTTTAGTCTCTTGTAGTTTGGACAAAATTCTCTCCTTGACTCCTAGTGTTTTCGTAGGAAATTTTAAATTGCTATAAAGTGTAATATGATATTTATTCACTTTCCTTAAAGATGTTAAGAGAAATACAGGCAAAATAAGCCTCCCTTCCATAGAGAGGGAACAGTTCCATATTAAAACTCATAGTACTTGAGATGGAACAGAGAGCAGACATTTATGCCTTGTGGCTGGGTTAGGTATCATCTGTACCATATATCCGATTTCTTTAGAGTCCCACTGGCATCTCTCTGCCTCTCTTCTTCCCAGCGTCCTCTCTGTTCCCCCAAATTCCGCCCAACCTCTTCTTGCCTAGCTATCTATATTGGGGCATTCCTCATTTATTAAATTTACCAACAGCCGTATCTTTGCATGTTAGGTTCTGTGAGAAGTCTCATAAAAGACCACCAGTCACATATGCAGTTAGAAAGAGTGTTTAATTAAAAAAAAAAATCCAGCATGCTGGGGTCAAACCATCTGACAAAGTGACAAAATGGTGACCCTGAGAAGAGCTCATAGGCTCCTTTTAAGCAGGATTAGGGGAATTCCAGCTGTGGCTAAATATACTTTGAAGTGATTAGGTATAAACTCTTACTGGTACAGGAATCATTTTATGATTGGCTCATGACATCTGGTCAGCAATGGTGGTTGCAGGGTCAGGTGTCTGTTTGCTGTGTCAGGGGTCTGTTTGACTGAAAATAGCAAGAACAGTTCCTGCTTGTGGCCAGGTAGGACCCTGATAGGCTACCAGACTGGACATACTTCCTGAGCGTCTGATTGAAGCCGAATATGAGTCAACATAGGATAGTGGGGTAACATGGGCAGAGGTCTTAGCAAACTGGCCCCTGGAAAAATAAAACAAAACCAAAAACAACTGGCCTTGTTAAGTTCAGTCCTCTTATAAGAGGAGACAGCTGCTTCATTACATAGGCAATCTATCTGCTTCAATAGGTATTCAGATTCCTTCATTCCAAAGACCTTTTTTTGGCATATTTCTTCATCCATTCTGTTACTATACTTCTAAAAACCTCATCAAAAATTCAAATTTCAAGTATAATAGTGAACACATTCTCTTAGTTGTTTAATTCTCTTATTCTAGTATTCCCAGTACAAACAATCAAAAGACTAGAAAACAATGCTACTTCATTGTATACTTATTCATCTCAATATTTCCTTTATTTATTATTTTAATTGTATTTGTTCATTGCTTAGTCTGTTGTCCCACACCCCTTACCTCCTGTTTTCATCTCTCTCCCCTCACAATCTGCTTAAGAACCTTGTTATCAGGCAAACCCATTTGCTACCCACATTATGACTTTTACTTGAGGTCTGAAACAGAGACCTGGGAGAGCTGTAACTGTATGTTTGGTTTTGGTTTTTCGAGAGAGGGTTTTGCTGTATAGCCCTGGCTGTCCTGGAACTCATTCTGTAGACCTTGCTGGCCTCGAACTAAGAGAGCTGCTTGTCTCTGCCTCCCAAGTGCTGGGATTAAAGGTGTGCGCCACTACTGGAGTTGTAACTTTGTACTGTTACCTAAGTTCAAGGTTACAAATGCCGAGAGAGAAAACTTAACTTGAGAGGAGGTGATATCAATTATCAATGTATGAGAAGACAAGGAAGAGGAATAATGTATTAGAAAGGTATAGTATCCATTGTTCATGAAGTTTTTGTTCCAGATTATATATACTAATTACACAACAGTAGAGTATTTATTTGCTTATTTATCTATTATTTGTAATATTAAGGACCAAATCCACTGTCTTGTGTATTGTAGACAAATATTCTGCTTCTGAATCACATACCCATCCCTGGAAACAATGTTTTAAAGTAGATTAAAGTCAACAATTCAAAACACCAAACTTGTCACTGATTTACTTCACATCTAGTCAGTCTTCAAATCTGTATCCCACTTTTTAAAACTCACATTTAACTTCAGTTATGAACCAGAAGCAGAAGAGAACTCCATGTTTCCATCACCATCTACACCGCACCTGCCAGCATCCCTCCATGTACTTGGACTAGCACCCTTACAATGACCTCTCTCTGCATCCTTTGATACAATGCCTCTGTTACTACACTGGTTTCCTATGACCTTTGCCTCCTCAAGAACTCTGTCCCTCAAAGTTCTGCCTCTTACACTGTCACTTAATCACTCTTGCCTGTATGGTTTCTAACAATAAAGAGAAGTGATTAGTAAAAAAGTACATCTCGAGTACAGAGCAGCTAACAGGCAACATTTCCTGTTGTAGAAATGGCATGCCTCTTAATTACCTTTATTCTCACCTAGATAAGAAATTGCTATTCCCATTTTTTCCTGCCAAAACTCTTAATGAAGGTGGGGGTGTATTCTTTCCTCTTTGACACTCTAGAAGAAACTCTGCCTTATTGAAAACCTCAATAGCAAACCAATGAAATGCTAATGCAGATGACTTAGTGAATTTGGGTGCAGTCTTCTGACATGAAACAGTAGATATTAATGTGTGTCATTTTAAGCCTGTGAACTTGGAGGTTTTTTTTTAAGATCATGCATGTCTGAAGTACATTTCATCTGTGTCTCAAAGGACTTATTAGTTTCCTCATTACTGTGACCCAATACTTGAGAAAATGCAATTTGAGGGAGTCAAGATTTACTTTGGCTCATGATTTAGGGGTCCAGTTCATCACAGTAACAGGAGGGTGAAGCTGATGGTCACATCTGGGCAGATGAGATAGGCAAAGAGGAATTCTAGGGCTCATCTGGCTTTCTCCTTTTCTCCTTTATATTCAGTCCAAGACCCCAGCTCTTGAGATGGCCAACGCCTTCAGAGTGCCTTCTTCCTTCAACTAATCCTCTCTGGAAACACCATTGTGGACACACCCAATGGCATGTCTCCTCAATTACACCTCATTAGGTGTTTTTTATTCTAATCAAGTTGACAATCAAAATTAACCATTGAGGAGTAACCACAACTGGGGAGATTAAACCCACATTGCACTGATCAGCTCAGGAATACACCCTTTGTTAACATTGTATTTTCTCTCTCTGCCTGTGAGACTAGTTTCTAGACAGACTAGTTTCTCTCACATCCACTGATTCATCTTTCAGGAGACCCAATGGGACAGAAGGGAGCAGTGACCTGAGGAAGATCAGCTATGTCCCTATTTCCTTATTTCCTCATTCGGTCTGTCTTTGATTCACTACTATTGTGCGCTTACCATCACCAGACCAATGAATCTGAATTTCTTGTCACCAGTGACTTATTTATGTCCAATCCAACAATTGTTTTTTTTTTCTTTAGCTCTAATCTTACTTGACTTATCAAATGCCCACTCTCGTAGTTAATTCCTTCCTTCTGGTTGACAAACTGTGTCCTCCCTGCTTATGGGACACACATTTACAGTCCGTTACTCCTGTGTCTTAGTCTAGAAGAAGCCATTGCCTATTTCTCTCCTGACTCCTGGAGCTGGGTTTTATCTTTGCTCGTTCCTTAGACACTTTCTGTTGGTCTCGAAGTTTTAAATAATACAACACTACTTGTCCCTATGATAGACATGCCAAATTTCACAGTCCTATAAGTGTCCTTGATACTTTAATCCAAACCACTTTCTCTCCCCGACTTTATCATTTCTTCACTCTACTCAAACTCTTGCTTAGTCCAAGTCCCCAGTTAGCATCCTTGTGTCTTCTCTTTCTCTCACACCCCATCTCTAATCTGTAAGTGAGTCCTGTGAGGTCTAGCTTCTGGTCATCACAAATCCAAATTATCATCTTTATCATCTTTTTTCTTACAGCAATCTTTAATGAATGATTTTAAAGTACAAATCCAACCATTTCCCATATGTTACAGTAAGAGTCTCTTCAGTAGCTGTTTGTGAGTGGAGTTAAAGCCTGTATCCACCCTTTAACACATCCGTGAGACCATTGGTGTGTCATCCCTACTTCTTTTAAGCCCTCCATGTCCTTCCTCAGTTGTTTCCACCACAGCCTACTCACTCTTCTCTATTCTCTGAGCAAACAGAGCTTGTCCTTTTTAACATTCAGTGTTCTCTCAAGCTGAAATGCTTTTCTTCCCAACCACTGGTCACTTCCAAAATCTGAGTCTTGAGTTAAAGTTTGCAGTTCATGGAAGACCTCTTTAAAGTACCCCTCCCCTTCTATTTAAACTAGTCCGGGTGTCAGAGAGGTTGAGTCTTCCTAAAAGTGGCAGGGAAGTTGTAGTTTCTGGAATCATGCTGCAGTTGCTGTCAGACATCTGTTACCTGAGAGCTCTTACCATTCCAGTTCAGTGGGGAGGCTCAGATGAAAGGTAGGAAGAACAAGAGATAAAGGACTCTTGCTCTCTTGGTGGAGATGAAAGAGCTATTTCAAAGAGAAGCAGAGTTTGTTTTCAGGATTGTCCTGAGTCCCTGATTAGTATGGTATTGTACTTTAGTAGTTAGTATGAAGGCAGTGGAACCATATATCTTTGTATTCTATTTACTTATCTGTATTTCCCAAATGCTGAAAGCATTAGGTGAGGCTTTAGCTAGCCAAGAAAGAGTACAATACCAAAATAATGTGGAGGTTTTTTTCAATGGCTTCAGACACCACAGTGATTTGTAAAATCTTGTCTGTTGTCAGCAGAGGGAATTTTAAAGGGAATCATATAAAACAGCCAGCCCTAAGAGTTAGATATTTTTCCCTGGGTATAGGAGATAGAACCACTGGGGGCTGTGCAGTAGTGGGTATTTCTCCAAGGATAGGAAACATCTGGATTTGAATGGCCATTGTGGAGAAATTCTTCCTTGTTACAGCTTTGTATTGGAGTTTCCCTAAATCAAGGGAGAGACTTTAATTGTAAGAGTAAGAGAGATAGACAAAAGAAAGGCAGAAATTATAGCATGTTCAGTCTGATCCATCATAAAAGGGGCTGGCCATTTAGGAAAGGTATTTAGACTTTTCTATAAATACAGAGAAAGAAATGAACAAAAAAGCAATGTGTATGTGTATGTGTGTGTGTATGTGTGTGTGTCTGTGTGTATGAGTGTGTGTCTATGTCTGTGTGTGTCTGTATATGTATATATATACGTGTGATGTTTGTGTGTGTGTGTGTGTGTGTGTGTGTGAGAGAGAGAGAGAGAGAGAGACAGAGAGAGAGAGGTGGGTGTGTTTGGTGTGTGTATTTGACATTGGGTGTTGCTCCTCAGGACATCACCCTGCTGTAGAATATTATTTTAAGATGTGTTACATTTCTTTATGCTGTGGAACATTTGCTTAATGATACAAAGATGTGTTGTATTATTTTATATTGCATTTGTTTAACTCTGTGAAGCTGTGTTACTGTGCCTGTCTAAAACACTTGATGGTGTAATAAAGAACTGAATGGCCAATAGTGAGGTAGGAGAAAGGATAGGCAGGGCTGACAGGCAGAGAGAATATATAGAAAGAAATCTGAGAGGAGAAAAAAGACAGAAGAAGGAGGAGAGAAGGAGGACTCAAGGGGTCAGCCACCCAGCTATACAACCAGCAATGGAGTAAGAAAGAAAGATATACAGAAGTAAGAAAATGTAAAAGCCCAGAGGCAGAAGATAAACAGGATAATTTAAGTTAAGAAAACCTAGTTAGAAATAAGCCAAGCAAAGGCTGGGCATTTATAAATAAGTATAAGCCTCCTAAGCCTCTGTGTGTGATTTATTTGGGAGCTGGGTGGCAGACCCCAAAAAAGCAAAAACAACCAACAACATCATCTAGCTTGTGTTTTGAGCTATGGCCTCTCATTTTTATCTGGAACTTACTGATGTATCTATGTTGGCTGACTCATGAGTCGTGAGGACCCATCTGTCTCCACCTCCTCAGCATGGGATGATAAATATGTGCTGCCATGCACATCCAACTTTATTAGATGGGTTTGGGGGATTAAACTGAGGTCTTTTTTTTGTTGTTTTTTTGTGACAGGGTATCTCTGTGAGCTTTGGAGCCTGTCCTGGAACTCGCTTTGTAGACCAGGCTGACCTTAAACTCACAGAGATCTGCCTCCTGAGTGCTAGGATTAAAGGCATGCACCACCGCCACCCAGCTAAACTGAGGTCTTCATGGTTTCACAGCAAGTCAAATGAGCTATAGCCCCAGCCTCCATCTAAAAAGAAACTTTAAAATTGTCCATTGGTCCCAAGTTTAGTCACTGAATAAGATACTTTTGCCTCCATCTTCCTACCATAAATCTACCATGGAACAGAAAAATAAGTTTCTATGAAAGGAAGAGAAAGAAGGAAGTGGGTTAGGTTTACAGCAAATAAAAGAGAACTCTAGTCAGTGTACAAAATTTTAATTTTTTAGCTAAATAATTGTTTGATACCATTATTATATGGCATACATAGTTATGTGTTCAGTAATATCTGCCAAATATTAACATTACAAAACATTAACACCCTGAAAAGCAAGCCCATGGAACGTACAACTGATAAACAAGCACATGAAAAATTGCTCAACTCCTCCGTTAGTCATTAGGGCAATGCAAACACAAGCACAGGGAACTAGACTTCATGAGAGGAATGCAATTGCAGCCACAATGATGTCCATGGCTGAAACTCTAAGTTCAGTAGAGCAATGTTGACAAGGACAGAAAAGAATTGGACTCACCCATGTTGATGAAGAACTGACTTGGATTTTTCTAATGAAGTCAAACGTAGCATCTGCCCTGTGGCTGGGTAATTCTGATAACAGTAGAGACATAAAAATAAAAAGCAGAAATAAAACTTATGCACACAAATGGAAATGTACATAATGTTCATGACTTGATACAACACAAATGGGAAATGTTTAACATCTTTTAACAAATTCATAATATGTAATTCTGTGGGACAAGAAGAGGAGCGAGCTGCTAACATGCTTGACCATAGACATGGGTCTAAAGCGTGTGGACTGAATAAGAGCAGACATATGACCACTAGGTCATGTGGCAGACAGTGAGCCTCTAAAATGGTGTTCAGTAGTTTCTGCCTCTTGGTATTCACAGCCTTGTGTGACTGTGGTGCTCATGCTTTCCTGGATGAAGGATTGCCTAATGACTTGCTCCTAGTAATAGAAGCCGTGGAAGTGACGATCACTCCCGATACTGAGTTATACAAGTCTGTAACTTCCATATTGGTAACTTTTCCTCTTTGCTATTTCTGAAGGAAGCCAGGTAGATAAACTGTTTGCTGCCTCAGAAAGGTTCCTCATAAGCCATGCATGGTGACGATGCCCCTAATCCCAGCACTCAGTTTGAGACCAACTTGAGCTACTTAGGGAGACCCTGTCTCAAACACAGAAACAAACACGAAGTCCATAGTGTCTCCAACTGACGATCACCAGGAACCCGAGGCCCATCAGCTGACACACTATTGAACTTCAGTCAGGACTACATTGAAACTTGAAAATAAGACCAGCTTCAGCCAAACACCGTGACTGCATCCTTGGTGGAGGTCCTCATGCAGTGACAGATCAGAAAGCCGTGCACTGGTTTCCTAGTATCTGCGGGATGAGAAGGCCCTGTTTAAGGCACTAAGCTTTGCAGCAATATAGAAGTGATTTCCAACAGATTAAAAGAGATGCATCAATAGATCGCCACTACAGTCTAGGGTTCCCTGTATGAGAAACTCCAGGGAACTTAGAACTACTCTAGGCACAGGAATCAGAACAATGGTTGTTACTCCAGGCTGGGGTCCGGATTGATGAGAGTGAAGGAAGTGTTCTATATAGTGCTGCGGATGGTGACCCAAGTGTATACATTTCTCAAAATGGGTGGAACTCTACATTTATGGTCTGAATTGCACTATATTCACTGCAACTCGTGAAGAAAAATGAATGACCAGGAATGTCAGTCTTTGATCACCCGACTGAGGTAACTTTGAATCTATCTAGGTGGATTGACGACAATAATTGCATCAAATGACAAAGATAAAAGTCTTTGCCAGAGTGCTTTGTTCTTCTAAGATGAAGCAGCTAGAGTGTTGAAAAAAATACCGGCATGCCGTAGCTTAAGGCGGCTGTGCCAAATGAGTCAACAGATGACTTAAAACTTCATTAAAGTATCTGAGCAGATGAGGCCTGAAAAGCCTCACAACCCAGAAGCCCAAGATCCTTAGCATTGGAGAGGCCTTGGGATCCTGAGTGCTGGAGAGGCCTCCGGATCCCGAATGCTGGCAAGGCCTTGGGATCCCGAGTATTGGAGAGGCTTCGGGATCCTGAGTATTGGAGAGGCTTCTTCATTTCCTAGCACTATGTGATTGCCAAAACAGTACCTTAAAATTTCCCCCAACAATAACCAAATATACAAAGAATGTTGTCTCCATTTGCTCAAAATTAAAAGGCACCTAGAGGAGCCATAGGCCAGGGCCCCTGGTTAATCCTGGGGAAGAAACCTGGTACCCAGCTAGTCAACTGCCTGAACACAATGCTTCCTCCTGTGAATAGAAGTATTTGGGAAGCTGTTAGTGGATAAGTCAGAGGGCAGCTTCATAGGATGATATTATAGGAAATTATTTACATTATAGGAAGGGAATGTGCAGAACAAAAAAAGATACATTTAATTTGCCTGTGTACAAGGATCATAATGCTCTTTTCCTTTCCAAAGATCCTTCAGGAGAGAAAGAAAGCCCATGTAAGAAAGGATAAGGAAGGGGGAATGGACACTGGATGGCACTGGTGTGAGTCATCACCAGAATGTTACAGAAAGGCAGATCACCATAAAGGATAAAAGAGGACATGGTCATAGCCAGAGCACTTACCCATCTGGTCTACTTGAGGACAGCTAGGACTGGTGACAGAACCCACATGGATGAGAAGCAAGCACTCTGCCACGGAGCTGAGCCCCAGCCCTGTCCACCCCTCTAGCATGGAGGAATGGCGCAGAGGCAGGTAGACATAGCACAGCATCGAAGTCAGGCGTCCATCATCAGAGAACTGAGAAGCTGTCCAGGTACCATCCAATCAAGGTGCGAGTCTGCCCAGAGCTGAAGGTAAGGCAGCTCTGGCTGATGACACTTTTTTTGAGTTTGGAATCATTTATTCCGAGAATTATTTCAAACAACTATTGAAACACTGGAGGAGGTAAATTAATAAACTATTGTTATTTCCCCATTAAAGGGACTATTTAAAACTGAAGTGTAGTTAATTACAAAGCCTTTTCTGACCGTCAGCCATAGAGAAATAGAAAATAGGGAGAAACAGCCAATGTTACTGAATATATCAAGGGCACTGAATTCTTACTGGAAAGTGAATGAATAGCTTTTCTGGGACATTCCTACACATCTACTGGGAAGACTGCTAGCTCTCCTCCCCTATTCTGAAAAATACTTACTTTTGTTTTATGTGCATGAACGGTTGCCTTGTTCACCAAGTGTGCACCTGATGCTCACAGAAGCCAGAAGATGGAGTTGAATCCAGAGAATCTGGAGTCACAGACAGTTGTGGATGCTGAGAACTGAACCTCTGTCCTCTCCAAGAACAGCAAATGCTTTTAACCACTGAGTCATCTCTCTAGTACATACCCCTTTAAATGTTCAGATAGGACCACAGAGCTGGGATTTGTGAGGGAATGAGGCGCTGATGTATTCTTACACGGATGAAGTTGGGAACAGGATGTAGGCAGGGTTCCTGGAGAACTGGAGGGAAAGAGTGGGATGCAGATGTGACCTAAACATGTTGTAGTCGTCTATGAATTTGTCAGACTAAATAAATAATTAAGTAATTAAATAAGAGACCCGAAAATCTCAGCCAGCCAGGCTTGGTGGTCCACATCAGTAATCCCAGTATTTGGGAGGCTGAGGCAAGAGAATCAGTTTGAGTCCAATACTGGGCTACATAGTCAGATATACATAGATATTATCATATTCATATATCAGCCTGGGCTGCCTGGTAAGACCCTGCCTTAGAAAAAAAAATCCCAGAACAAACAATACAACAAAAAAGAATATAAACAAATAAAAAGGCTTTGAAAATCAGAGAGGGATAAATAAATCTTGGGCACAATTATTACTGAAGCAAAGAATAAAGAAATGGCTGTTAAATAAAATGGTGCACTTCCCACAGGGAACTGGGGGGAAGCTCCTTTTGTACTCCTGAGCTAAGGGACAAGCCTGTGAGCTGGGGACTGTGCTGCTTCCCTTGGCAGATCTTGAGGGATGGTCCTCAGCTTCTGGGAAAAGGGAAGGCTGATGGGGCAGTGATTCAAGCATGACGCCAGGATAATGACACACGAGTTCTGGAAGTCAGCCCACTCACACCTCAACTTTCATGCTAGGGCAATGCCCTGTGTGCAGACAGAAGCTCACAGTGAGCTCTAGAAACATGGGAAGGTCCAGGAAAAACTGGAGTCTCAGCCAATAGGAAGAGATTCTTCCCTGGGAAGGAAATACAGTTGGAGACTTATAAGACATTTCAAATGGTGTTTTAAATTCATTATAAAAGCTGGAAAGACAGCTCAGGCAGTAAAAATGCCTGCTGTGTAAACACGAGGATTTAAGTTCAAATCTCCAAAACTCATGTATTGTGGTCACATGCACCTCTAACCCCTGCTGTGTGTGTGAGTGTGTGTGTGTGGGGGGCGGTGATGGGGGTAGGGGCCTGTGACAGGATGGTTGCTTTGGCTTGCTAGCCACCAGGTTCAGTGAGAGATCCTGTTTCTAGGGAATAAAGAAGAGGTATGATAGAGTAGGACATCCAACATCTGTCTACTTCTTGTCTTCACCATACCCAGCAGTATACACATTTACACACCACACAGACACACAGACACACAGACACACAGACACACAGACACACACACAGACACACAGACACACACACAGACACACAGACACACACACACACACACACACACACACACACACACGCACACACACACACACACACACACACGCCATAATCAATTCCTCTGAATATGAGCTTTTGTTCATGACTGTAAGACATCATCATTAACACAATGGGCTTTTGTTTTCTGGGTGGAAATTAGCATTCCTACCAGACAGTGAGAAGCCACCGTAGCCACTGCCCTGCCTCCTTAAAAGGACTGTTTGCTGAAGAGGCTACTTGTGAGGAGTCTCCAGACTCCAGTGGAAGGAGGTAAAGCCCTTGTAACAGTTCTTGACTCATGTATTAATAAAGGGAGGCTGACAGACTTCCAAGCTTGGCACACCCTCTATGAATTGGACTTACTGTCATCATCCTTAAGACTGTGTGATGGTGAATCTGGGTGATGAATAAGGTCAGACTTTTGTGTGATGCTTGCTAATGCTATAGTGGAAGGTCAATACTATGAATAGAAGAATTTTCTGTAGAAAACAACGGACAATCCTACTGTCAATCATTCTGGAGAGAAATGAATCCCTGGATTAGAAGTGATTAGAAGTGAGACAGAGCAGAATGAGGGAGGCATACCTCTTTTCTTGGGAGCTGTGGTCATTTTGGTCTAGAATTGAGGTTCCCCTGGCTGCCTGTAACATTTCTGTGGGGACAGATCAAAATCTTGGAGGAGTGTGTCTTGGGATTTAGGGAGGCAGTCAGCCAGTCAGTTCCTACACGGGACAAAAGGTCTTGAATGAGGATTCCATTTGGTACCAGCTTCTAGCAGCCTTTTTGAGATGACCCCCAAAGTCAAATAGGGTTACTCAAACCCTTCTTCTGCTTGCTCTTCACCAAAGCTGTGTTTCAATTTCTGGTTGACAGGTTTTTTTTTCAGGCATCGTGTTGCCCTGGCTCAATATTACAGAAGTATTTGAGCTGACCCACACTTGCTTCATCCCAGACCACAGACACAGAGGTGAGTGGGTGTGCTGGACCGGTTGGTGCTAAGTTGCACAAGGTAGGCTGGAGCAGTGGATCAGGGGTCAGCCTTTACCTCCTAAGATCAGTTACCTCTTGCCATTGCCAGAGACTCCTCCTAGGTTCAGGCACATTACTCCACCCCTCTGCTTCTTCTCCCTCCTCCTCTTCATTTGTGCTTTTGGCTTGAGATGCTAGGCTTTTCCCAAATAGCCTGTTTGGGGTGGAAACTCACTGCACAGTCCATGGTAGCCTCCAAGTCACAGTACCCCTGTTACCACTGAGTGCAGAGAATACAGGTGTGAGCCATCACATCCAGTCCAGAAACTCTCATTGTTTCAGCTTTGCATTCTGTGGAGTTATATTGTAACTCACCTGGATTACTATAGCTCTGAGTGTTCATCTCAAACCTCTTACCGTTATTACCTCTTTTTTGCTAGTTTTCTTATCTTTAAAACTAATACCAGAACAGAGGGTAATACCTTGTTTTCTCTATCTGGCCCATCATTGTTTTAGCAGTGATTTTCAAGTGATTTTGAAGGTCAGAATATTAAAAGAGACATGTCTGAAAAGGACTTTGTGCTTCCTCATGTCTCACAATGATTTAAAGTTGATTTTACTCTAGATAATACCCAGTTACAACTACATTCAAGCCAAAACTCATGTTTTAAATAAACTTTCTAAATCTGGTTTAAAATATAATTCATATAAAAGTATATGCAATTGAACCTATCTCCAGGGTGTTCTATGTGCCATTATAAGTGATGGAGGGATGCTTCTCTAAATTACAAATGCACATTGCCTTATGGCAGGAATTAGATGAATATGTGCACAGAATGGGGAATGCCAAACCATCTACTAATGTTACATTCAGCTATCTTAACATACTTAACATACTGCACCTAAAATTTAATAATGTGAGTTGAAAATATCACTCATGTGCTTTCTTAGTGTGTATGGACTAGATTTGAATCAATGTTAATTTGTAGGAGGAAACTCAAAGCAACTGTCCCATTGGTAGGCATATCAGTACTCCCTATCAGATAACACAGTCCAAACAACCAAAGTCTTGCTGAAGTTTCAGCCACTTGGTAGACACCCAGAGCCATTTAGACTCTAGTTAATCTAAAGAGCTAGTTGAGGTCATTCAAAACTTAGGAGCATTTAGAATAGAGTTGAATGCATCAGAAATGTCTATGTCTATGTCTAGGGACATACATATTTCATAATGATTAAGGGGACATCAGGTAAAGGAATAGTTTCATGGATAATGGACGTGAAAGCTCCTTACAAACTCCTAGTAATCCCTTTCATATCTTGAAGTTGAGTGAATTGCCATTTCCTCAGGGACAAGTTCTCACTCCTCAGTATGGCTTGTCATGAGGCAGGCATGCTAGCCTTACTCACTGGCACAGGTGTTCTCTGTCAGGCTCTTCTGAATCAACAGCCCTTTCTGTCTCCATCATGCAAGAAGCTGCCCCAAGTCTCTCCACTGCTTCTCACACTCTGGCCTTGCTGCTGTTGCCTTTATTGGAGTACTCCTAACCCTATGTCTTCCTCTTCTTATCTCAAGCATCTTTGCTCTTTACAGAACTAAGAGCCTGCTCTGAAGTATTTTAGTCCTTCAGTCCTTCACCCGGAGGAGGGAGGAAGAATCCTGACAGGGACAGAGAGCCATCTCTGTGGCGGCCTGTCCTTTCCTTCCTGTACTGCAGAAAAGCCAGCTCCACTCTGGATCCCAAACATTGACTGAGACTGGAGAAGAAGACACAGCTTTCCCTGAGGTCGTGGGCAAAGGAAGACAGGAGATCAGGAGCTGGACCTCTCCGGAGGGGAGAAATTGGAGCACTGTCTCTGAGACTGGAAGGGCCTTCCACACAGACCAGCTGATGGTGGTTTACATGTGTCCGGAATGAGACTGGGGAGCTAAACCTAGGGATGTCTGAGTCTCCAGAGCTCAGGGAAGTCCCACACTTTGGGGGAGCACATGGCTTAGATAAGGACACTCTCAGAAGTAACCAGGGTAGGGTGAATGAAAGCGGTTACATGCTTTCCACGTTACTGTGGACAGACAGATCCAGGTTCTGACCAAGGATTTTGAATGGGCTTTGGGGATCAGCAACACATCTGACACGAATTTCTTCCTGATTCTGCCAGCAGAGTTCCAAGGGTATGGCCCCTAGAAAGTGGGTCTGTGTGAATCCTTTCTCTAGCCCTTAGGGTAATGTTACAGATTTGGATCCCTATAAATGTTTGTTGAATGATGGTGAAACTGCAAACCCCATTTTAGAACACATTTTGCTTCAGAGATTTTCCTGTGACCAGATTTGAAACTTTTTATCTTAGTACAATTACATTTAAAAAAAAGAAGAAAAGAAAAAGAAAAACAAACAAAAAACAAAAACCGAAACCCCATTTGACCAATAAATGAACATCCAAGAACATGTTTTTTTCTTCTTCCTTCCCTCCCTTCCTTCTTTCCTTCCTTCCTTTCTTTTCTTGGAGGGCCCTTAGAAGGCCACAAATATTGCCAGTAATTAAAACACAAAAGCAGTCATTCTCATTTTGGGTGTGGAGAAATGGTCAGGTAAGCACTTCTTTTCTCTAGTTTTAATATCTGGCACAGATAATCCGTGGCATGGCATTCGGGACAATTTTCCTTCAGTGGTTTATTTTATCATGTTAATGAGGTTTGGAGAGACTGCCTGGGTTCTGTTTCAACGTGTGAAGAGGTTGCCTAGATTTTGCACACAGCAGCCTGGATGGGAGGATCCCATGATCTGAATCAGGTGTGTGTTCCTGGCACCAGAAGATAGTCAGAGCAGGCGGGTCCCGGTTTGGTAGTGGGGATGCTCAGCGCAGTGTCAGCGGAAGGGGACGCGGGGAGGGCTGGGCGGCAACCCCTGGGGGCAGGTGAGGGGCGTGGGAGAGCGGGCAGAGGGTGGACCCGGGACCGCTTTCTCGGGGAGTGAGCTCCCTGGCGGCCGCAGGGAGCGCAGGGCAGGCTCGGGCAGCTCCAAGGCGGCCCCGGAGGTGATAAAACTTGAGAAATAACTAGGAGGGGCCACCCAGCGTCTCCATGGTCCAATCCAGTTTCAGACGAGAACACGCTCCTGGGCAAAGAAGCTTGAGAGAGGCCAGAACAACTTCTAGACAAGCTGGTGCGAAAACCCTCCCGCGCCCAGGCTCTCAGAGTCCCTGCTAGGCGCCCGCCTGCGTCCTCCCTGAGGAGCACGGAGCAATGGCAGTCGCTGGGCTCCGGAGCCCCCGGTGCGGAGCTTTCTGCAAACAGCTGCTGCTGACCCTCTGGGTAAGTTACCCTGGGTACAATCGGATGGGGTGCCAGATGGGGAAGCGAAAAGGATGGATCCGCGGGGGCGCAATAGGCAACAAGTGATGGGTTGAATGTCGCCAGCGATCATTTCTTGTCTGGTTCAAGTTGGTTTGGAGAGGTGACAGGCGAAAAGTTATCATGGGACCTCTCAAGACTCAGTTTTTTGTCCTGGGCCGCCATAGGCGATGTCTGACTTAGGACTCGTCCTCTGGCTTCTCTGTGCTGGTGTCTTCGTCCTGGGTGGGCAGTGGGTGCTATTTGCTCCCTGCTGGCAGCTCCTAAATTGAGGTGGTGATTGGAACTAGGGAGCCTTGAGTTTCAGGGAGGAGGACAGTTGGGGGTGGGGGTGGGGTGGTGTTATTTAGGATCCTTGACCTAGCAAAAGGCAGATGTGGTAGGATACCAGGAACTTCTTGCCCCAGATATTTATTGAGTCCCACCTTAGTGTAGGGCCAAAGTTGTGTCCCTGGATGTTATCTTGGGGTTGCCTCTGAGAAGCTGCGGTTCTCAGGTATCCATTTCCTAAAAGATTACTCAAAAGGCTCGCGCGAGCTGCCACCCCCATGGCTGCTTGTTCACCTGTGCTCTGTGTGCCAGAGGTATCCAGGTGTGGGAAGGCTGCTGAAGGGTTGCACTGGAGTGCCATGGGGTGACAATCGGACTGGGGTCGAAGGACGGATAGGCTGAGGGCAAGATGCGATTGGTGTCTGGAGAAGCACTGTTTCTATGCAGAGCTTATCTTGGGATCTCCTGTGTTCCCAAATCCCAGGGTTGAGCTCGTGTTCTGCCTGGAAAAGAAGGTAATGACTGTTTTCTGAGAATCAGGAAGACTTGAAAGGAAAAATTAGGAATTCTGACCGCATGGTAACCTGTAAAACTTCAGACCTGCCCAAGGCTAGTCTAAGATGTGACCACTTCGATGTTGCAAAGACAGGAAAGAGGTTCAGGGGGCCAGGGGAGCCCATCTGACCAGGGAGCTGCTCCACTGTGTTATGTGGACCTTGTTTATTTGTTTGCTTTTTTATTGTAGCTCAGGCTGACCTTGAACTAGCTATGTAGTGAAGGATAGCCTTTATCTCCTGATCCTTTTGCCTCCGCCTTCTCTGTGCTGGCTTTACAGACGTATATCACTTTATCTGGTTCTTGACTAGCCCTGGTTCCAAGTTTTTGGCAGGTAGGCCCAAGTTTCATCCCCTCTTTAAATCAGGGAGTTACAGACATCAAATTGGTATTCGTGATCTGAAATACATTAGGGAGCAGAAAAATTGCAATTAAGCCGGCCAGTTGGCCCTGCAACAATAAGAGTTGGGGTTGGAAGTGACTGTAAATGAGGTCCCCTCGAATGCTGTGCTCTCCCGGAATAGATGTGTTCAGACGAATTTCCAACATTTTGTTTAAAAACATGACTTTGGCGATTGACATTTTCACCAAGAGAGGAATTAGGAAAAAAGGAGAAGAGACTTCAAGTGTTTCCATCTGAGGATTAAGGGTACTAGCTGGAGGGAAGGGCACAGAAGATAAGGCTCTATAAGACAGGGAACTGTAGATCAGGGTCCTGGTGGGTTGAGGCCAGAGGTGCATGCAGTTCTAAACAGGTGAATCCACTCTTCGCTATGGCACGTTCCTTCAGGGTTGTTTAAAAAGGAGTTGCACAGCGTTTAGGTTAAACAGAGGACTCGGAGATTGGAGCATGTATACAGATTGGGAGTTTCTCTCATCAGTAGTCCCCAGTTTATAAATAAATGTGTTAAATTTCATGACTGCATGTGTTTTTTTTCCCCAAGAGCCTTTGAGCACAACATTAATGGAGCCATTTTAGAAACACCATTAATTATGTGGAGATTAATCATGGAACTGGAACTGTAAAAACAGTGACCTTTTTGAGGAGGGCTTTTCAAAGCAAGTCTTTAGTACACGTCAAAGACTCCTAACGTGGTTACCACCTCACCTCCCCAGCTATGGGCAAGTGGAGGAATCTTTCCAATTGGCAAGTTTCTGCATCTTGTTCCCACCGTCACTCTGAACAGCCATAGACTTATAGCTGAGGAGAGGAGACAAATTAGAAAAATAAGAGAAAAACAATCACCTCACTATTAATGAAAGCTCTTAAGCATTATTTTTAGTGTTTTCCCCTTTTAATGTGACAACAAATTATGGGGTGTGATGAAACTCACACCAGATCAGCCATTTTCTGCAGGTCACAGATAATGGGATCATTAACCTTCATGTTTAATGCTGTTCTCTGCACCAAATCTGTCATCAAAGCCCCATTAGCTTTTATAATTTATAAGTGCTGTGTATTTGGAGAGAGTCTACCATTTTCCTAAAGGGCTCCTCTTTCAAGACTCCCCTTCCCACTCTCTACTTTCCCTCTCTAGAGTGTATAAACACAAGTGCAATTGGTGTTGACAAACATGCCTTCCATCTTTTCAGGCTGTATATTGTTAATTAACAAGGGACCTCCTTACCAGGAAGACTTTTACTCTTGAGAACATTTGACATACTTAAAATAAAATGGAATATAGAAATTCACATTGACTCTTATTAGTGAAAGAGGATTGGGGCAAATAAAATAATTAAGGGGGGAGAAGCTTTTTTTTAAAACCTCATTGTATGAAAGTCAGAATGTAAGTCAAGCACAGTGACCTGTGCCTCTTTAATCATAGGACCCCATAGACAGAGTCAGGAAGATCACTGGTCTACATAGCCTGGTCTATATAGCAAGCTTTAAGCCTGTGAGGCTTCATAATAAGATCCTATACCCCAATAAAAGAAACAAAAGAAAATCAGAGTTTTAATGTATGTTTAGACTGATGCAATCTCTCTCCCACTCCCAGTGAACCCCAGACCTCACACTCGGTAATTAGCTACTTTTTAAAAGAGGTTGTTGTTGTCATATTGAGATGACTAGCTCTTGAAGCAACTTCTGACTCTGGAATAAATGTAAAGCTGTGTACATTTTTGAGCCTGGTGTAGTCCCCATGTCTGGTGCCTTCCATATAAGGCATCTCTGGAGACCTGTGGTTAGTCACACTGCCCATTGAACCAGAATTCCCATCTTACATTGAGTTTGGTTAGGAGGAAATTATTAGAATCATCGAACTACTGTGACTACGGAGTGGTAGATCTTAGCATTTATGCCGGAGGTGATAAGGAATGAATGCTAGTGTTTCCATGTAGTAGATGATAAGTGTCCACAGGAGAAAGGAAAGGTTTAAATGCTAGTGTCAATCACTCTGCTCAGTCAGGGTACCCTTTGTACCTCAGGTAGGGTATCCATGGCCTCAGTTGCTATTCTTCTGTATCTCTGGCTACTGAACCCAGGGCTGTGCTCTTGCTGGGCACATGCTCTGCTTCTGAGCCACACGCAATCCGTTCTGTAGCTGCATTTGCCTTTGGTGGAGAAAGGTGTACTAAGCAAGTCTCTTTTCTGTTTTAAGTCATAAAACTGAACTACTTAAAATGAAACAGTTGCAGATAGCTGCTTCAGCCTTTCACTCTCCATTTGGCATTAGATCTTTGCACCAGAATTTAATGGTATTTCTCTTTTGCAATCACATCACCAGAAAAAAATTATAGAGTACTGTAAAAATGAAACAAAATTTGATATATTTTAAGGCTATTTTAACATTTTTTTTTCCAAATCAGATATTTGAAGTTACTTTTGAGAGTTCTCCTTTTAAAAGGTTTCTTTAAATTCAAGTTGTCAATCAATTCATCGATTTTTTTTAGAAATAAAGTTTCTTGTATATTGTATTTTTAAATGTATTACATTTATTTGGGGGGTGGGGACAGGGAGGCTATACAATAGTACATGTGTAGAGGTCAGAGGACAACTTGTGGGGATTGGTTTTCTTCTTCCACCATATGAGTTCCAGGGGTAGAACCTAAGCTTGTATGTGGAGGTCAGAGAAAAAAAATGGAGACTTTAGTACTTTCCTTCCACCAGGTGTGTTCTGGAGACTGAACTCAGGCATAAATGTCCTCTTCTCCTTCACATTCAGCAGACCAGTAAGATGTAAATAACTCAGTTATATGGAATGGACACAGAACAGAATTCTGAGAACAGAAGTGAGTGGACTGTTCTTAGCTCACTTTCTGAGGACCACGTAAAGTTAATAAGTAGTCTCATGTCACCATGGACATCATGTATGAGAAATGATGAAATACATAGCAGCCAGGGAAACCCATGGTGTATCTAAAAGTTATGTCCTAAGAAGGATTGCCCCAGGAGAGGGAAAAATTATTATTTGTGTTTTAACATGCTAATGATATGATGATAAAGCAAAACTGTAGTCATTTCAAAATAAACAGACCACTTAAAATCATTACTCAAAGATATTTTTAGCAAATTAGTTATATGGGCATGGGCTTTCTTAATTCAATGAAATATACTTAACAAAAATTAATTGGGGCTAGAGAGACAGTTTAATGATTTAGAGCACATACGGCTGCTGCAGAGGATCCAAAATTGGTTTACAGCACCCACTTAAGACAGCTCACAACTGCCTTTAACTACAGATCCAAAGGATCTGATGACCTCTTCTGTCTTCCATGGGAATTTCCACTTAGGTGCACTGATGCACATGCACCAACTCTCTCTCTCTCTCTCTCTCTCTCTCTCTCTCTCTCTCTCTCTCTCACACACACACACACACACACACACACACACACACACAATTACATAATTAATTTTAAAAAATTAAAAAAGAATGAGTGATCGAATGTAGTGAAAAAATAGAGACACATAAATAATGGTGAAATGGTAAACATTCTCTTTAAGTTTAGAAACAAAGACATTTTGATCATTGTAGCCTTTTTTTTTGCATGTTCTACTGGAAGCCCAAATAAACACAAAAGTATATATAAAGGGAATTATGGAAGAGGTGTAGGGAGGAGTGAAAGGAAATAATTCCAGTGGACATTGTTCGAGATCAGGACCAGCTTTGTGGAAAGAAGATCAGGCAACCAAACTACTGTAACTAACAAAAGTCAGCAAATTCCTTCCATATAAGGTCAATTTAAAATAATTTCAAAATTATTCCTACAGACTGTCAACAGACAGATAACAACAACAACAACAACAACAACAACAATAATATAGATAAAAGAAGAATCCTATTCATGTTAGCATTGCCATTATGTATTTAAAAACAGCCTAGCAAGCTGGGTGTGGTGGTACAAACCTGCCATCGCAGGACTCAGGAGGTAGAGGGAGAACCATCCTCAGCTACAAAGTGGATTCAAGGCTAACTGGAGCTCCAAGAAACATGATCTCAGAGCAAAAACAAATAAGTAAAAACAGCCTAATAGATTCTGAAAGAACTTCATAGCAGACTCAGAATGTCTCTTCAAATGGCATAGTATAATTTACAAACAATTGAAAGAGTGTGTTTACCATGCTTAGGGGCTCTGCCATGCCAAATTCTTTTTAAAATGTAAGTGAAGATTCACTGAAAGTTTATGTCACATGATGATAAAGTTTCTTGAGGGACTTGGAGGCCAAAAGAGCTTTCTTTAAAAGGAAGTGATATAGGTCCTGGGGTTACCATCATAGACAGCAAAATTTGATATAAAGCTGAATTGAGTAAAACAATAGAGCATTGGTTGAGAGGTAGATGTGCATAGATGGAACCATGGAGAAAGCCCGGAAGCGTGCATATGGGGAAAGAACGTATGAGGCATATCGGGAATGTAACATCATGAGCTGAGACAGGGAGAGTCATTGTGAGGGGCTGTCAGTGGTGATCTCTGCAGCAGGAGATAAAGAGATATATCACATGGGCAAAAGACTTAAAGTTAGAAATGGTTTTACAATTTTAGAAGAAAATATTGGATATATGCTTATGTTAGGAGTTAAGTCATATTAAACCCAAACCAGAAGGAATTATTAATACAGTTGACTAAAATTGCAAAAGAAATAACAAAATTGTTTACTTTAAAATCATAATCATGTATATAAAAATGCCACAAATTGTGAAAATAGGAATCTTGCAAATAAAAAACCCTTTAATTAAAAAAATAAACTAAGCTGACTGTAGTAGCACATGGCTTTCGTTCCAACATTACCGAAGAGGAAGCAGGTGGATTTCTGCGAGTATGCAGACAGCCTGGTCAATATAGAGAATTCCAGGACAGCCAGGGCTATGCAGTGAACCCAGGTGAAGATGAAAAGAGGGAGAATTCAGTGCTACAGTCGAAGGTAAATAAGGTCACATAAGGTGAAAGAAAATGTTATCTCAAAAGAAATTGAAAAATGCAAATGAGACAGCCATCAGATGAATATGTTAAAAAGGAATCAAATTAATTTCAAGGTAGTATGAGAAATGCACATCTGTGTTCCAGCTCCATGAATAGTAAGACTTGGAAGACAATTTGTCAATTACCAGTGAGACAGAACATTCATAACAGCACCGTGATTTGTTGTTTATTTTAACTTTCTTTTTATTTATTCTTTGTGTCTTTCACATCATGTATCTCCATCCCATTCCTTTCTCTGCGCCTACATTTCCACCCTCTGTCCTTGCAACCTCCCCACCAAAATAAAATAAAATTTAAGAGAAGAAAAGAAAGAAAATAAAAGAAGAAAAAAAGAAGGAAAAATCAATCTTGTCACAGAAGCTATAGTGTGACACAGTAAATCATGCAGTAAAACTTTTTATCTGTTTATCTTTACTTGCAAGTGTTCATTGCAGAGTCACTGGTCTGGTTTGAGGCCTATGGTTTCTGCTACACTATCGATGCTGGGCCCTCACTGGAACTCCTCTTGGTTATCCTGCTGTTGCCCTGTGTTGTGGAGATCCTGCAGCTTTGGGTCTGCAGGACCGGTCCCTTCACGTGCTCCAGCAGATGACAGGTGGGGTAGAAGTTGGGGTGGGCCAACACATAACCCTGGCTCTGGGCCTGGGTAGTTGCAGGGTTGGTCAGCCGGCCAGCTCTCCCTTGTCCTCACCACCTCTCCTGAGTGCAGCACAGAGATTTGTATGGCAATATATATTATATATTTTAATGCCTTGCACCTGCAAGGGGTGCTCAGTTTATTATCTTAGAATGAAAAAAATAAAAACAATATAAATAACCATAAATATAGAGGAATGATAAGATTATATTAAAAGTTTCAACTAATGTTAGGATATGTCAATATTAGAGTAGGGCTCTTGATGTTTTATGTCTATACATGCTGTTAAGTTAGCATGAGTTAACTGCTTAAATCCTAGTGAACTTGATTATATCAGAGCTGAAATCCTTCCTCATGGTTATTAAAATATTTTCCTGAGATTTCACATATTAACTTGTAGATATGAAAGAGGTAGAGATGGATATATAAAAAATCATGTTTTTGTCAATGATGTACCTTGTTTTGTTTCAAACAGACTTGCTGATGGATGTCTGAAGCAAAATTACATTCTTTGAAGCACACAATTCAGTGACTTTCAGCAAATTTAGAGTGCACAATGATCTCCATGGTCTAACTTTGGAGCATTTCCACAGCTTTCCCAAGGAGCCTTGAGCCCATTTCTAGTTACTCCCTTTTCCTTCCCCCCATGTAGTCAGCCAACACTGTCCTCTGTCTCCACATAGTGCCTGCTGGGACACTGCTTAGAATGAATATATATATTTAATCAACACCACCTCTATTGTGTCTGTGTCTAGTGGGTGTAATGTTGACAGGTTTAGCCATGTTTTAGCATGGATCAATAGTCTGATGTTTTTAAATAGCAGGATAATATCCTATTGCATGCTAGATCACATTCTGTTGATCTATTCACTAGCTGGTGGATGTGTTTGCACTTCTTAGTCCTTATCAACAGTGCTGTTATGACTATACATGTAGAAGTTGGTATGGACACAGATTTTAAACAGCATATATTTGCTGGATTCTATCTTTATTTGCTGTTTAATTCTCTTAGAAACTGAAACTATGTCCATCTGTCTATATCATCTTCTGTTTCCATGGACAATACAGGAAGGTTTTAGTTTTTCTGTATTTTTAGCACCAACTTGGCATTGTCTGTCTTGTTTATGTTATCTCACTTTATCAGGCATCTCATGGTTTAGATTTGTATTTCCCTAGTGCCCCATGCCGTTGGGCATTTTTCATTTTCTTAACCATCATTGAACATCTTTGAACACCCTCTTTTCAAATTCTCTGCCTATTTTTTCATCATTTACCATCCATTTTTGGAGTTACAAAGTATCTTTATATGCTACAGATATGTCACTAATTGTCCTTTCATTTGAAAATATTGTCTCCCATTCTATGGGTTTCATTTTAACTTCTTCATCATATTGTTTGAAGCACACAGGTTTTAAATATCAAACAAGTTCTGTTCATCTGGTGCTCATGCTTTGATATTGCAACCAAGAAATCATTGCCCAACATGGATTGTGAAATTTTCTTCTAAATCAGACATTCTCAACCTATGAATTGTGACCCTTCTGGGGGGCTATATGTCAGATATTCTGCATATCAGATATTTACAATATGCATCATAACAGAAGCAAAATTACAGTTATGAAGTAGCAACAAAATAATTTTATGGCTAGGGGTCATCACAACACGAGGAACTGTATTAAAGGGTCACAGCATTAGAAAGGCCGAGAACCACTGTTCTAAATAGTTTTCATCCTTATCCTTGATCTTATCCACTCTGTTAATTTCTGTACCTGGCATGACTTAGGGGCTCATTTCAACTTTTGTCATCCCAGCTGCATTTGGTAAGGAGATCTCTGACCCTGCAACTTTCCAGAGGCGACTGTACAACCAGAAGTGAGGTTTATTTCTAGGATGTCAGCTTTATTCCATGTGTCCACACATTTATCTATGTTAACAGCATTTGGCTTTGGTTAGTGTAGCTTTGAGCTGTTTCAAAACTGAATAATGCCAGTCCTCCAACATCATTCTTTTTCTTGTGTATGGGGAGGGGTCTTTTACATTTCCTTAAGGATTTCTTTCCTTCTTTCTTCTTTCTTTTTGGTCTGTTTTTGTTTGTTTTGCGAAAGTGTTTCTCTGTGTAGCCTTGGCTACTCTGTAGACCAGGCTGGCCTTCAACTCAGAGAGCCACCTGTCTCTGCCTCCTGAGTGCTGGGATTAAAGGTGTGTGCCACCACATCTGGATAAATGGCCAATTTCTTCAAAAAAAGAGATTTGAGATTCAAAGGAGATTGTATTTGTAGAATATTTCCTCTGATTCATAACGATAGGTAAAATTTCCACTTATTTGTTTTTTTTTTTTTTTTTTTTATTTTTTCTTCTTTTTTTTTTTTTTTTTTTTTTTTTTTTTTACAACTTCTCTTACCATTTTTTATTGTTTTCAGGGCAGGATCTTGTACTTCTTTGACAAATATATTCCAAAGTATTTTACCCCAAATGGAACTGTTTTAGGAGTTTTTTTGTTAGTTTACAGGAAAAAACATACTATTTACAGTATTTATTTATTTGGTGTGTGTGTGTGTGTGTGTGTGTGTGTGTGTGTGTGTGTGTGCTTGTGTGTGCACGTGCATACATGCACCATGGTATTGCAAAGATAAAAGGAAATGCTGGTGGGTGTCATTTCTCTCCTCCCACCGTGTGGGTTCTGGGTATTGAACTCAGATCACCAGGCTTGGTGGCAGACACTTTTACTCACTGAGTTGTCTTGGTGGCCCAAGCAATTCACTTTGTATGTTCATCTTATTTCTTAGTCTTTTTTAATTCATTTATTTGTTTTGTCACTGCCCCAATGTATGTATGAATATATATATGTATATATATACATATGAATATAATATCTATGACTAGAAAGTTTTATTTCTTCCTTCCCAATCCATTTGTATACTGTAATAAAAATTTCTTTTTGTGTAAGTGCCCTGGCTAGAAGCACTAATATAATATCACATAGAAGTAATGGAGTAAGCATGATTGTCTTATTTCTAATAAAAGAGGAAACTATTTAGTCATTCTCACTTAAGTATGAACTTAGTCATCAATTTAACATAGACACTGTTAAATAAGTTCTTGTATGTCACTAGAATGGTGAGCCCATTGTCATAAATGTCAGGAAGAGCTTGTCAATAGCTTGTTCTTCATTTACTGAGATGACCATGTAGTTTGTTTTTTATTCTCTGATGGATTAATGTGATATTTTAAATCTTCTAGGTCTTCAGTTTTGCTGGTGAAGCCTGTAAAAAGGTGACATTAAATGTCCCTTCGACACTAAAAGCAGACCAGATAATCGGAAGAGGTGAGGACTTTCTGAACAGCTGATTTGAAACAGACATGTAGTGTCCTTAGTCTGCCAGGAGCATGGTGTGTCATCGTTGCCCTCTGGAGGAAGTCTGCATTGACTTAGAAATGGAGACAATTCAGTATCATTTCAAATATACATTTTTGCCCTTATTTCTGTTGAATTTGGTGGTTATTTTTATTGCAAGTTTTCCAATACATGATTTTGTAGTCATTAATCTTTTAACAGGTTAAAATATCACACTCTTAATACTCTGGGGTTCAAGAATTGTGTAAGTATAGGTGAATATTGAAGAGAAACACTGTAGCATTTCTATATTTTAAACTTAGGTCTTATTTATTTATTTTATGTTTGTATGTTTGTGCACATGTGCTATGGGATGTGTGTGTGTGTGTGTGTGTGTGTAGATCAGAGGACAACTTTTTGGGGTTTTTGTTCTTTTCTTCTACTCTGTGAGCATCAGGGATCAAGCTCAGGGTGTCGGGCTTGGCAGCAAACACCTTTATCCACTCACTAGGTCATCTTGACAGCCATGGAACAGTGTTGTGATCAGTGTTACCCCTTTATTGAGAAGCATAACAAAGTGTACCATTCTCCTCTGAACTGCACAAAGTCAGCCGTTTTAAAATGGATACCTGAGAAGCTGAATGAACTGCAGTTTCTCCCAGAAGCTAGAAAGTTTTGCCCAGGTGTTTTTTGTTTGTTTGTTTTGTTTTTTGTTTTTAATGTGGGTTTAGATGAATTAGAGGAAACTGCTATTATTTTTGATTTTTTAAATAGAAATACTTGTTCAAGAAATATGAAAATGGCCTTTTCAACAAAGTGTTCAATTTCTGACTAAACTATCTCAGCTAATTTAATCAAATTAATATCACTTTTTCTACTGTGGGAAAGAAGAAAAGAAAGATGTAAAGAGAGATAGGTTGTTCCTCTGGAAGAATAAACCAGAAGGAATCATTCAGCTAATATATATAAAGATGAGAGATGTATACTGTTATTCATTGCCTTTTGGTGAAAAATCCATCATTTTGTTAAAACCACCCATGACAGATTTAGGTTAAAGCAAAGATACACATGAAGTAAAGGACTCTTAGTTGAGGTAATTGGGCATTGTCTGTTTAGTTTCTGTAAAAGCAGATGAAGGATGGATGGAAAACAGTTGTGTTTTGATACTTAAATATCATTATCTTTTATTAGGAGGAAAAATTCCCAGATAGGGAAGGTGCCATGTGGTGTTCCCATAGAGGGCCATGGAAAGCTATGTCTGTGGGGTTGGATTGTACAAAAAAAGTGCTATGGGAAGAACTCAGGGACCAATTTGTCTTACTTGACAGTCAGCTTGTATGCTCCTGTTCTTTGTGTTTCTGTGTGTGTCTTTTGACTACAGGCAGGTGCATCTGAAGACACCCTCAGTGTGTTGTTGAGGGAAATTTCAACTGTGTTTATTCAGGTGCACCTGAGGGTGTGTGGCTCACCTCTGTCATGAGAGTCAAGTGCACACCCCTTTAGTGGAAGATCATTTTCAAAAGCCTACTAGAAGCATGTTAATGTTTAAAACATCTTATTCAATAGAAACATACAGCCAAGAACCGTCATTTTTAATTACAATGAAATTATTATTTTTAAGAATGAAAGAGGGCTATTAAGGCATTCTACAAATGCAAAGTGCTTGGTTTTCATGATCATGTACATTATTTTAACACATGCATTTCCTTTATGCATGTATCTCCACCTTACAACTGGAAAATTTTTGCGGGCAGTTAATGTGAAAGAGTGTCTCAGCTCTGCTGATGGCATCAAGCCAAGTGATCCTGATTTCAGAGTTCTAGAAGATGGGTCAGTTTATCCAGCCAGAGCTCTTGTGTTGTCTGGTGAGAAAAGATCGTTTACCATTCAGCTTTCTGACTCAAAGACACAGACACAGAAAGAGATCCAAGTAATCCTGGAGCACCAGAAGAAGGTATGCAGAGTGCACTGGACATTCTCAAGCTTGGGACTTTCTTCAGTAAAATTCCTTAAAAATGGCAAAGAGGACCAATGGAGAAATAGCATCTTTGCTCTCCCTCCTGTCCCTTCCCCTCCGTGCCACCCCTCCCCTCCTCATTTCTCTTTCCTTCCCCCTCTCCTGTCCTGTTTAGTTCCTATTATTTTTCTTCCCTTCTTCCTCCATTCTCTTCCTTTGTTTTTTGTTTCTAACTCTTTCTCAACACCAGTTAAATGCTGGCTTTGGGTTTTCTGGTGTTAACTAATTTATCCCTCTTCTGTGAAGCTTTTGTCTAGCTCTGATTTCTACCTAATGTCAGTTGTAGTCTGGGATCAGTTTGGGACCTCTTTCATCACAGCCTTTAGGATTCCTTATTAGCGCCCACACTTACTCATGAGAAACAGCCTTGTGAATGTAGTCACAAAATGATGTAGGATTTCAACTGACCTGTACCTAATCTATGCTAATGAGTGAGTGGTAAGGCTAATTAAATGCCTGCTCAGCACTTTACTGAATATTTAATAAACTTATTAGTTGTTAATAATGACCATGAAACTAAGTGTCTCCTTTTGCTACATGAAATAAAATTATTATTTCTAAAGCATCTGGTGGAACACTTTGCAGTTATAGAAATGTTCTAGACTGTTCTCTAATCTCTAGTGTCTGGCACAGTAACCCGATGTTAATGGCTGCTGGGTGCTTAACATTCGACTAGTGCCACGAAAAGATAGAGTTCCCCATTTAAATTAACTAACACCAACCATCCCATGCCTAGTGGTGGCCAGTGGCTATCATATAGGACAACACATGTAGATGGAGCAGTGAGGGACATGCATTTCCTTTCTGTGGTTTGTCTGGCTGTGATGCTTCTGATACTTATTTTCTCCTGTAAATTCAGGTCCTGAAGAAAAGACACACGAAGGATACTGTCCTCAGGAGAGCCAAGAGAAGATGGGCACCCATTCCTTGTTCTATGCAAGAGAATTCCCTGGGTCCCTTCCCATTGTTTCTTCAACAGGTAGATAGTCTTTCTTTCTGATTGTGGTCCTGATGAGTGGAAAGTCTGTTTGACTCTGATTTAGCAAATAACTAAACATTAAAAATTATGCAGATATGACCAAAGTTGTCCATGAAATATAATACAAATGAATAAAATAAGAAAATGACTGATGTACTAATGGTGTAAGACAACCTACAGCTTTTGTGTGCCTTTAATCATTTATTCATTTCTTTAGGAGATGGTTGGGTATCAATATCTATTAAATGGTATTGTAGACACTGCTATATGCATTGGAGACAGAAAGAAATTGAGTACTGGTCCACAGTATAGCTAATTTTACTGAAATTTCAGAAAGCACCAGATTAGGCAAGGGAGATGCTCATTCCTCTCCTGTGAAAGTGTTCTCCAGTGAAGTAGTTCTAGAGTATGAAGACAGCACCAAGAACTAAAGGCTCCTGTTTCCTTTTCTTCTTGGAAGGGGTAAAAGTGAGATGAGGTCTCAATATGTAGTTCAGGCTGGCCTCAATCTTATAATCCTCCTGCCTCAGTCCCACATATGTTGGGACATAGACTTAGCTTGGTCACCTTTGCATGGTCAAAATGGCTTATCCTTGTGTTCAAAAGTGAGACCGCATTATTCATCTTCTAGACCCCAAATCTTCACAGATCTTTATTATTTTGTTTACACAATCTATTGTCATAATTATTTATACTATTATTTATATTAGTACATTTTATTATTATATTATATTTTATTGTTCATATTATTTTTGTGTATCCCATTGACTTGCCCTCATGTAGCCATACCTAACTGCAATTTAGATGGAGTTTCTTCCCAGCATCTTTGGGCTCAGCTGTAAAGAAAATGGTAGGCAAGGGTCTGCAAAATGGCTCAATGGTAAAGGGGCTTGCCGCCAAGCCTGATACCTGAGTGTTGTTGCTGGGACCCACATGGTGAAAGGAGAGACCTCATTCCCGCATGTTATCCTCTGATTTCCATACATGTACCATGGCCTTACCCTTACCAACTATAAGTTATATTGTTCTTTTCTACTGAAATGTTGTCATTAAGATAAAAATATATTAAAAAAAACCCATACATACATATATATGTATATATATATATGTATATATCACAAATTAGCATTTAAATTTAATTCTAAGTGCTTACCTCTGTGTATTTTCCTTTCAGGTTCAGTCTGATGCAGCTCAAAACTACACCATCTTATACTCAATAAGTGGGCGCGGAGTTGACCAAGAACCACTGAATTTGTTTTTCATAGAGAGAGACACTGGGAATCTGTATTGTACTCGGCCCGTGGACCGTGAGGAATATGATGTTTTTGATGTAGGTGCTTTATTGATAAATATGGCTCTCTGTTAATGAACTGTCTGACTTCTGATGCTCACCTGCTCTTTTCTTCTTGCATTCTCTTCTTGGAGGCTGTTGGAAAGTCAAAGGACAATAGTGTGCACTGTGTGTTGGAATGCTTGCTCAACACTTTATCTCAGCTTTGGTTAGGCAATCCTGAAATGAAGCAAAGAGGTTTAATTGTATTTGGACATAAAACTCAGTACAGTTGTAGGAGTTTGGTTTAGCCTGTCAGACACTATCTCTGGTTGCTAGAACATTTTCAGTTCTCCAGACAGATCCACAGCTGGTCTTCCTCCACTGTTCTCACTTTCTTTTTTGCCTTTCTTCCACATGTGTTACTCTCTGATTATGTCTGATAGCTAGATAAAGGAATAAAAGTGGGAAACAAAGTCTAACTAAAGGCTAGTAGCTCAGCTTTCTGATGTGGATAAATGTACTTTCAGTGGGGGATTGACTCAGACAGTTTTCATTATAGAGCAGAATGTGCTCTGTTGTCATGAACCACGTTCAACAAGAAGGCTCCTCCATTGGGAAGAAGGAGTCTGTTTCTGGAAGACAAAAGAGGTGCTGAGGAACCAACCTGACTGATGTCCTCATGTGGCATCCTTTGCCTTGGGCTACAAAATGTTCAACTTGATATAATTACACACTGAGCAGAACTACATTCTGAACTACATTCAGTCTGATGTTACATTTCTTTTCATTAATGGACAGTGAGGGAATTAGTAAATGTGTTTTGTATTAGGAACCATTTAAAGGTATGCAATAAGAGTCCAGAAATGACAAGATGGGGGGGGGGATTTGCTTTATAGATTATGTAGAAATTTTTCCAGTGGCCATGAGTTGACCATTCTCCCAATGAAACTTACTGATGACAGAGAGTTTAAAGACTGTAACCTGAGTTACAAGTTCACCCAGTGCCTCAGAATAATGCATATGGAACTTCATCTCCAACTTCTCTACATTCTGACCTGTTCTTTATCTCAAGTGGAGTTGTTTCTCCCTATACTGAAAGCCCATTGCTTTGATTATCTCCGTGTGGAGCATCGATGAGGTAGCTTACAGCTGGAAGGACTCACAGGGACGGGTACAGGGTGTCTCCTCCCCACGGTGCTGTGACGGTGACTGGCTGCTGACATTGCCTTACTCTCTTCCACAGTTGATTGCCTACGCATCCACTGCAGACGGCTATTCAGCCGATTTACCTCTCCCACTGCCCATCAAAGTAGAGGATGAAAATGACAATTATCCTCTTTTTACGGAAGCAATTTATAATTTTGAAGTTCCAGAAAGCAGTAGACTTGGTAAGGCTGTTTCTATGTCAAACGTGTTTGTGTATATCCTTGAGACAGTGGGATATTTATTTTTTGTTTTTTGTTTTTGTGTTTCCATTGTGTGTGTGCATGCATGCATGTGTGCATTCATGTGTGTGTGCGCACGCATGTGGAAACTAGAGTACAACCTTCCCTGTCATATTCAAGTAACAATTGCCTTCTTTTTTGAGACAGTGTTTTTCTCAATGGCCTGGAGTTTGTCAAGTAGGCTAGGCTGGCTGGCCATTGAGCTCTGGAGATCCACCTGTCTCTGATTCTCCTGCTTTGGGATTCCGAGTACACCATCATTACCAGCTTCTTTAAATGTAGATTCTGGGGATCAAACTCAGGTCCTCGTGCTCACAAGACAAACACTTTTTCAGTGGAACTTTCTCCCCATTGGGGTTTTTATATTCATGGTCAGTTGATCATGAGATAACACAGATCTGGGATCTATTTATCAGAAAACATTAGTCAAATCTCATCAGTTCCAATCAACATGCCTCTTACCATGTGCCACAGGAATTTCCACCATGGTCAGTGTGGCAGTAATTATCAATCATGGGATGCAGCCATTAGTCAGGCTTTGTATGATTTTGTAACATGCATCTTACTTTATCTTCTCATTATGTGGTTTTATCATATCCCCTTTTTCAAGAGGATCCACAGGATAGAATGAACAGTCAAAACAAACATAGTTTAGATATTTCATTGGGGCTGTGGAAAAGTATTAAATGATAGAGACCGAGGATACAGTTTTTAAGTTCTTTTTAACGGTCTGTTTTCTTAAACTACTTTTCTACATATAACTTAGAATAAACACTGAATAATTTGAGGGACACTTTGATCACGCAGGTTCCATCCTAAGCATTTCCTTCCAATGTGGGAAACAAGTTGTCTTATTTCTGTGGCATTTGTCATGCTTTATTTCTGAGGCTTGCATTATGAAGTGTATACACCACCATACAGTGAGACTGGGGGCTCTGTAGTAAAAGATGGTAGTATTTTTTCCTGTAAGATTTCTGGTCATTGCTTATGCCCTTACAGTATTATATCTGCATTTCCCATCCTTGTTTTACTGTGACAATTTGATTGTCCAGTGTTAACATCCTCTCCGCACACATGTGAAATTAAATTAAGATGGTCAGTTTAGAGTTTAGGAAACACACTTCCTCATACATGTTGTATTTTTAAGTCACTGAGAGGAGGCAGGGCAGTCTTTGAGTTCTTTCATCTGTAAACACACACACACACACACACACACACACACACACACACACACATCATGTCAGAGGAACATGAGATGTATCTATAAAAATATTTCTCAGCTTCATGATTCTGTGGCCCCATTGCGTGTTTCTGGTTCTAAGAGTGGTTCTAGGTTTCAGTTTTCCCTGGAGATCAAGGACAAACACTTCGGCTTCCATTTACCTGGGTTACTTGAAGCCATTACGTTCAGACCTGTTAATGTTGTGAAGCTCTTGAAGATAAATCAAATAAGAAATCAAATCAGAGCAGGCAGAGCAAGAAAGAGACAGAGAGAAATGTCTTCAAATGATAGGAGATCAAAGGGTGGACTAAAACAGATCGCCATGGGAGCTTAGGGTATGGCTCAGCAGGTAAAGGAGCTTGCCACCAAGCCTGACGGCCTGAGTTGATTCCTGGGACCCATAAGATAGAAGAGAACTGATTCATGCAAATTGTCCTCTAGCCTTTACATATGTGCTTTGGCGTATCCCCCAATAAATTAATAAATTAAATTTAAAAAATCAATTTGATCACTTACATAACTATACTAACCTAAGTCTTAGTTTAGCTATTAATTAAGTCTCATAAAAAAGACTGAATTACTTTAAGAGACATGGTTTATGCCTCTAGTTGGCTTTTTATTGCAATATGTTGGAATTCATATTGATATTATTTTAGCCTTGTTGGTTTGTTTTTGAGATGGGCCTTGCTGTATAGCCCAGGTTGGTCTCAAATTCCTGATGTCCCCACTTCAGCCTCTTTAGTGTTGGTAATACAAGTATAACCCCATGCCCTGCTCTGAATTTACTATTGACTGACATTTAGTTTTTGGTAATTTACTATCAAATATTTTAATCTGTGGCTCTCAATGTCAGAATGCTTAGATTCTCCATTAGAAGTCCTCTTCCTATATCCTGTTTAAAGATGTGATTCACTTGGGTGGACTCTGACAAGTTGAAAAGTATAGACACCAAACACATTGTGCTGTTCTGGAAGTTCAAACTTTCTTTTTAAACACATAGGTACTGTGGTGGGAGTGGTTTGTGCCACAGATAAAGATGAACCGGACACGATGCACACACGCCTCAAGTACAGCATCTTGGAGCAGAACCCACGGTCACCTGGGCTCTTTTCTGTGCACCCTGACACCGGCGTCATCACCACCGTCTCTCATTACATGGACAGAGAGGTAGTGTGGGTTTAACTCTTTCCCCACTTACTATAACTAGCTATTCTGTTTTGTATTTTATTTGAAGTATAGGAAAATACAAGTTCCTGGAACGTTTCCTAGTTTTTAAACATTATTTCTATTTCCATATGTAAGAGAAACCTTAAGAAACAGAGATAGAGTTTGGGGTTTAAAAGGGAGGATACAATGTGTTTCTTAGGAAAACGGTTGCATATTATTTTATTTCCTTCAATGTGTGAAGCTAGGTGGTTGCAGAAAAGTAAAGGCTTCTGCAGTCATGCAGGGCAGTAAGGTTTAACTCTGGTGGTGAGTATAGTTCTTATCCGGATCCCTATTCAGTTAGTCTAGCTATGTGCAGTTTTTTTTTTAAATTCTATTATTCATTTTACATACCAACCACAGACCCCCCCCCCAATCCCTCCTCCCTCTTCTCCCCCTCTCCCCCTCCTCCAACAGGGTAAGTTCTCCCATGGGGGTACAGCCTCAACTGAATGTACCAGGCTTAGCTGTGTGCAGTTTTTAAAAAGGGAAGTATTACTTGGGATAAAATTAAATTTGCTAGTAATCACATATGGTCACATGTGTGGCAATTGTATTCAACTCCTTTATGTGAATGTTACTTGATGTTTAAAATTTTTTACTTGATTAGGAAGGTATAGTAAATATCCAACCAATGTAGGAGAAATATTATAGAAAAATTGATTAGCTTGCTCAAGTCAAATTATTTCAAGAAGTCTTTGAATCTCTTGTTATCATTTCTCTGCTTGGTCAGCTGTTTAACTCAGAGCCAAGCATTATCAACTGAAGAAGATGAACTACATGTACAAAGTGACTTTATTGGGACATGTCCATGGTCTCCACTATAGCTAAAAAATGTGCCTATAATGATTACTATGACAAGAACAAATGTTAGAAAACAATCAATGAAGTGTGACTCCAAAGGAAAGAGGAAGGAATGTGGGAATCTACAGAAAGGGATACAAACTAGTACAGAGGTTTTTGTTCCCAATGTTTAATTTTTTTTTTGTAACATTGGAGCATTTGTGTGGTAAAGCTTGGGACAACACTAACTGTTTTAGTTTTAAAATACCTAATAAAAGCAGCTTGAGGAAGGAGGGGTTTAGTCCAAGGGTGTAGTCCATCAGGGCAGGGAGTCATGGCGGCGGCAGGACCTGGAGGCAGCTGGTCATAATCGCACTTGCAGCAGTAGAGGGAGGAACTCTTGCTGCTCGGCTGGTTTCTCCTGTGCAGTCCAGGGCCCAGTCTGTGGAGCTGTGCTGCCCACGTTCAGGTGTCTTCCCATCTCAGCTCACCCAAGCGAGTAGCTCTCTCATGGGCAGACATACCTGCATGTTTGTTTCCATGGTGATTCTAAATTCCATCAGGCTTATGATGGAGATTAGTCATCACAGCAACAAATGGGAAAGTCGTAAGATACACTATGGATATTTTTATGCATTTCTAGTATGTAAAATGGGTATGTTAATTAATTGAAAATGGCTTTCCCCCATCTTACAGATTAAAATTGATGAGGCTAAGTAGTATAAAATAATTAAAGATTATAAGACTTGGTTATTACACTTTTTAAGGTTCCCAACCTGATCTATTCTCAGGCTGCAAACAAAAATATGATGGGGCTTTGGGTGAACAGACATTTTGTGCAGAGCGACACAGGGGGTGAAGACATGAATGAGTAAAAGGGATTACAAATTATGGAAGTTAGATGAAAAGCACAGGTTACCAGTGTCTTGAAGACTACTGGAGGAGTGCCTCACGGTGAGAAGGCTGACTTCTAGAGAGAAAGGGAGAGCACATAGACAGAAGACTGGAGGATGAGAAGAAGACTCTAGAAATGAAAACAGCCAGGAGAAGGGGTGGCTGGAGACAAGTAAAACAGAAGAAATGCAACAATAATGACTGTTCACCTCCAATAAATCTCTTCATGTCCTGGTCCCTACTCCATGCCCAGAGGTCATCTGTGACCTTCCAATGGCCATGTTTAGCAGTCTTCTAGTCTCTGTGCTTGCCACATATTAAAGCCTTTACTTTGAATTTGTGGTTCTCATCTTGCTTTTTTGTCAATTCCTTCTTCATACATGCCCTTTGCTTAGTTGTCTTCTTTTTCCTGTGCTTGAGGAGGCTATCACTCATCATGGTTCAGCTCCTCTCATCGTAATCCAAAGGATGCCTCCCTATCACCACCTCCTGCCATGAGGGGTGGACCACACAGTTAGGTGTTCTGGGTTCTTGTTTATTAGATCTCATTAGGCAGATAAAATCCTGAGTGTGCAAAATAAATAAATAAATAAATAAATAAATAAATAAATAAATAAATAAATAAACCCATCATGTTCACAGCTCTCCTTGTCTTCCTCTGCAATGTTGCCGCCCTTAGAGAGCCGTCTTATTCTGGACTTCCCATGGTGGCTGGTGGTAGCCTTGTCTATCTACCTGTATAACCTGGTCCACCGTATCATACTCAAGCACCTCTTTATCTCTTAAGTGAATAATTGATTATCAAATCTCACTCTACTCTTAACTCCCAAGTACATTTCAACTCCTTTTCCCTTTGCTTTTGTTTCTACTGCCTCAGGTTTGGACCACCTGTCTAGTGTAGGGGTTCCCTACCTGTTCACAGTATGACACTAGATTAAGTTACTCTAGACCAGTGGTTCTCAACCTTCCTGATGCTGCAGCCATTAATATAGTTCCTCATGTTGTGATGACCCCAACCATAAAATTATTTTCACTGCTACTTAATAACTATAATCTTGCTACTATTATGAATTGTAATGTAAATATCTTTGTTTTCTGATAGTCTTAGGTGGTCCCTGTGAAAGGGTCATTTGACCCAAAAGGGTCGCGACCCACAGGTTGAGAATCACTGCTCTAGACACTGCTTGCATTTCCTCAAAAGTATTATAAAACTCAAATGTCATTACTCTGCACTCCATCTCTGACTTTCCTGTTTCCTGTTAGAAAATGTCTAAATTCTTAGTATGTCTTTTTGTAAAGTGCTACCTTTTCAGAATTACCTTTCTCTACCAAAGTTTAAGAGTATATCCAAACATAGAAATAAAAACAAGCAAAAGAATGTACAACACGGGTTTTATGTATGAATCTAAACAAGTGTCTGAGTTAATTAAATATTTGTTTTACTTTCAGGTTGTAGACAAATACACGTTGATAATGAAAGTCCAAGACATGAATGGCCAATTTTTTGGACTAATCAGTACCTCAACCTGTATCATAACAGTGCAAGATTCCAATGACAACGCACCCACATTCAGACAAAATGCTGTGAGTTTAGAACACACAAATCTATATTTTTTCTGTTTATTTCTCTTAGTAATCTGGGCTTATAAAGTTTTCGGCATGCTTTGAGGCACGTGTTCACTTATGAATGTAACTGCAGTTCAAATACATAGTATACACATCTACACATGGCTTCTGTTTCCTGATTTAGTATTTCTGATAGCTACCTCTTGTTGAAGGGCAATAACATCAGTCTACATTTGTGGGAAATATTCATTGTATTAAAGTTTCATGAAACAATACCATCTGTGATCACGTTTTTAGGTAATCTACGTAAACACCATGAAGGCAAGTTCTTTTGGAAATTAGGAAACATTTTACTTTGTGAAAGTTCAATAGTAAGTAAAATTTTTAATGACTTTCTTTTCTTCCAGTATGAAACTTCTGTGGAGGAAAACACATACAATGTTGAAATCTTGCGCATACCTGTAGATGATAAGGACTTGATTAAGAGTGCCAACTGGAAGGCAAATTTCACCATCTTAAAAGGAAATGAAAATGGGCGCTTCAAAATCACAACAGACCCAGCCACTAAT
This sequence comes from Peromyscus melanophrys, assembly GCA_902168415.1. Classification (NCBI taxonomy): domain Eukaryota; kingdom Metazoa; phylum Chordata; class Mammalia; order Rodentia; family Cricetidae; genus Peromyscus; species Peromyscus melanophrys. Next base: position 2,173 of record CABHPR010151496.1, on the reverse strand, counting down.
GAGGGTGTTCTATGTGTTGTGAAGGTAACTAGTTAACGAATAAGAACTTTATGCCAGTTAGTATTTTCATCAGCTAGACAGTTTCTGATCCTATCCTAGTCAAGCTGAAAGAGAACTGGTTAGTCTGATGGTTCCCTGTGACTCCTCTTTCTTTTCTCTTGTGTATGCCAGAATACTGTTAATTATAGAGATCTCGATCTCTCCAGTGGCATCCCTCCTACATATAGAGAGCCTTACTTCTTAAGCTCTTAGTACAACTTTGCACAAGTCATTTTCTTTACAACTCACATCCTTGGGCCTGGGTCTATGTCTATAAGAGATACACATTTCTTTTTTTTTTTTTTGGAAAATGCTTCTGTGTCCATTGGTGACTTACGTTCTTTAGTGGGTACTCCCAATGTAACTTAGAAGCCCCATATTCTTCTCATTCTCTCTAGGATATATGCCTGGTATTTTATCCCTAGTATATAATACCTGTGGTGAATAAAGTAATACATAAGTCTGCACTGAATGGACATATTTTTATTGTATATATTGTTATTTGATTGTACGCTATATTCTTGGTCTCAAGTCATAAGGGCAGGAAGGTCTTTGTTTGACATGAACATTTGTTTGTATGTTTCTAGCCTTGGATAAAAAGATAATAGTGTCCTGTGGGCAGGTATTATGTCTATTCACTGAGTAAGGGCCACTTACCTATTGATGAGAATATCATGTAACCTCGCTGGTTTTAATTGTTTTCCTATGTGAGGGGTCTAAGGAATTGTATGTCAAGGCCTGGAAAGTTCTGTCCAAATAGGAATAGCCAGACATACAACTCCATATCAAATGTCTGTTTCAGCATGTCTCTGCTCTGTCTCTGGCTCATGTTCGCTGAATTTCAGATGTATAGAGTAGAAATTTTTTTCCCCAGCAAACCTTGAAATGTATTTATTTCCATTATTTATAACATGACAATTTCAATTATATTTATAATTGTTATGCAAATTAATAGAGTTTTAAATTGAGCATAATTTATATTCCTACATCTAGCGAACACATGTAGGAGTTAAAAAATAAACAGTAGTTATGAACTATGCATATTGTTGTGACAGATAATAGATGAGACATATGTATTAGTTAATCTTAGATGTTGCTTCTTTAGGATAAGGTATTAATATCCCCAACTTATAGTAGTAGTAATAGATAATAATAATAATAATAATAATAATAATAATAATAATAATAATAATAATAAGCAACTTGGTGGTGGAGGTAAATCAGTTCCTGAAAGGCAAATAGCAATTATCCATCCTGGAGTGAAAATCTGGTTTATAACATTCCCACATCGGTGACCTTTCCATGACACCATGCTGCAGTAAGCTCACTCAGCAGTTTTCACATCCTGGTGACTGTTTGCAGTCTCTTCTCACAGAGGTCAGTTATATTTTCATGTCTATATCTGGCAGTAGATTGTTATTTACCAAATGACAGACATACTGTGACCCATCTCATTTAATGGACTTAAATGAGAATAGACTATTTGTTATTTAACTTAACAATCAATGGATGTATTACTTACTTTAATTTGATTTTAATAAGTAGACTATTCATAGATTTAGTTTAAAACTAAAAATATGTAATGAAATTTCCTGCTTATTCCTCAGAAATTTGATTCTCCTAGAAGAATCAGTAAGCATTGCCAGCTTCTCATTTGATGTTTCAAAGGTATCACACACACACAGAGACACACACACAGACACACACAGACTCTCTCTCTCTCTCTCACACACACACACACACATACACACACATACACGCATGCAAGCATGCATACATGCATACACACATGCACATGTGCTTAAGCAGTCTTACTCATGTGTGGTATTTTGAACAAAGTCACACTTCTCTTAGCATATTTGAGATTAAAACACTGACATCTGTAAATTTTTATGTAGTTTTAAATCCTGTTCCACATCTATGGAAGTATAAACCATGCATTATACAAAAATTATCTCTGAAACCATTACCATATTGGACATAAACAGTTCTTCATTTTTAGAACTCTGTGGTATAGATATTTTAGTGTATCCATGGCATGAGTATAAGCTGCACCACACTAGTGGAAATCTTTTTGTGATTTGAAAGTATACTAAAGCAAACAACCTTGGTGTGTGTGTGTGTGTGTGTGTGT
>CABHPR010151495.1:15631-40167 GCA_902168415.1 Peromyscus melanophrys | reverse complement strand
AGATCCCCCCGTTATCCCTCCTGCCACCCCGCCCCCCTCTCCCCAGCCCACCCCGCATTTCCATCTCCTCCAGGGCAAAGATACAATAGTATTCTTATGATATATCTAGTAATGGTTAGTATTAATTTGGCATGATTTTCAACCAAGTTTATGGTAATAATCGGCACTTACATTTATTATTTCACTATGTGCAATGTATTATGTTAAATTAAATTTTTTTGGTGATCCTCACTACAATAATTCCTTGCAGATGAGAAAATACATTATATCTTTGTTAAATAAACTCTCAAAATTCCAAAATCTTGTAGTGACTAGAAGTAAAACTTATATGGTAATAGTATTATTACAGAGACTGTAACCTTAAATATTATGTATAACTGTTGTGTTAAGTTAATTTAAAGACTTCATTCACAAGAAAATGATAGGTAATATATAAAGTAGGTAGACTTTATATAAAGTAGGTAGTACAATACAGATTGAAAATTATATGTGATTAAATAAAAGAAACCCATGTAGCTGTCACATCACAATTTCTTAAACGCCTTCATGACTCATACAGATATTAGAAAATATTTATGTAAACTTTAATTTTCTAAACTTTAAAGTTACATAGGATGGTTTTCAAATCACTTTGGAACTAAATACAACAGGTACTTTGGAGTACAATTTTTCTTTATGAGCTATGTTAAGAGATTTAAGTAATATTGAATATAGATTAGTATTAAGCTAAATTTCATATAAATTATTGAAACTTTTATTTGAAACTTAAGTGAATAATAATACTTAATAAAACAATCTAGAATAATTCAAACAATACATAGCCATCTCTGCACATAGTCATTTTGGATGTATTACAGGAAATACATTCCACAATATCCATGTATATTCAAAGTATATTCAAGTATATTCAAAGCATATTATATCAGCAATGCCTCTAATACTAAAACCATAAAGTACTGAAAACAACCCAAACACCATTGTTGGTTGCAGACATCAACTAATGTAAAGTTATTAACACTTCAAATAAAAATGAATAAGTATCTAACTTTTCTTTTAAGTGTACAAACTTGTTCTAATTTCTTCTAGACACAGTCAATAAAACTTCAAAATCATCAATATATAAGCTGAAAATAAAACCCAATATATATATAATAACTGGCCAACGAATAAGGATGAAAATATGGACATTAATACTTAGTAGTCAATAAGTTAATCTCCAAATCATTAACAATAATAGTTCAGCCAATTTTGGACAACATGCTAGATAGTAAATAAGATACAATGGTATCAAATATGGACTATGCTACAAAATATCTGAGAGCAGCAGGATTTCCCACTACTGCAGGAAGTGATCTGTGTTTCTAGGTTGATAATGAGGATGATTGTGGTCCAGCCTATAATTACACCTCCATGTTACTGTGCACACATGTAACATAGAAATTGTTACAGAATATTTACTCTAAGGCAATAAACATGATAATAATGATACAAAACTGGAAAAATCAATAAAAATTGAGAAATGGATTAGATCAAATAAAATTTGAAACCTATTTCCATATGAGTTTTATAAATAAATAGGTATCTTCTAAATCAAAAGCAAACTAAATAATGTGTCTTACTTTTTCTTTTCTAATAATTGCAAATATTCTTTTTTATTATTAAGAAATTTTTTATTCATTTTACATACCAATCACAGATTCCCCCTCTTCCTTCCTCCTGCCCCTCCTGCCTTTGTCTCCCCCACCCCACCCAACCATTTCCTCCTACAAGAAGGGAAGGCCTCTCAATGGGCATCAGCAGAGCCTGGTACATTCAAAGAGGCAGGTCTTTGTTAAACATCTACCAGATATTAAGAACTCTGTATTTCAATACTCAGATTACTGTAAAATGCTTTCTTCCATGAGGAAGTCATTCTTCAGTCTAAATTCAGTTTTATAAATTAGAATCACTAAGAACACACTGATGGGACTGTCGAGCATCATAGAAAGAGTTAACTGAACAGTATGACAGGAAGACATTGCCCTCAATGTCCCATGGCCTGGAATTCTCTGCTAAATAAAATGTCATCCCAAAATCTGTACAATTTCATAGGCTGCCTTGAATCTGAACCATTCACCAAAACAGTTCTTATTTTTATCATCTAACATCATGTGTGAATAATATACTTTAAAGGTATTTAAAGTCAGTGTTTGGAGTAGAAATTTTTCTTGTCAGTTCTCAGACTAGACGCTGACATATATATGCACACCAAGCATTCCAAAGAAGTGTTTTATTTCTCTTGACTATCAGTGAAAGTGGTAGTGCTTCCAATGCTGATATTCCCTTTGTGTGCCAAGGGAAGGAACCGTGCCAATTAGAATCACTGTGTGTGCTACGTAAAATTGATAACATGAACACATTTGCGGAAGGCAGATGACATGTATCAAAATATCATAGTGACAGTAACAAAATGATGTGTGGAAGCTTTGGGAACTTGAAACCACTCATTCTCTGCTAATAGATTTTCGAATTATTAGATGTACCTGCCTAAAAAATAATTTCGGATTAAAGTCAACTGGGACTATATTCATTTCCCCTAAATTTAATTTGTACCACCTGAAGTTACCAGCTGAATTAAATTTTAAAAATCTGGCTTTGGTCTTTAAATTTATTTGCATGAGAAAAAAAGAGTCAATGAATAGAGAAAGATATAAAAATGACTTTTCAAATGAGTTATGCATGCAATCAGAGAAAAAAATTAAATGGTGAGCTGAAACTATGCATCCATATCACTGCAAGTCACATAGCATTGTTCCTGCTACCATTGTTTAATAATATACCTCTAAACTTCTCTGATCCTCTAAAATCACCAGAATCATATTTGTAAAAACCATTCATTTATGCATGCAAGAGAACCACAGCTAAGAAACAAAAACAAATAAACATGCTTGTCCAATACCATAGTGGTTCTGATTTACTCATTCAGGATGGACACAAAGGGCCTGCACTATTACAATTTGAAACACCACAATTTGAGAAGCACTAGTTTGGATCTGAATATCCTGAGTCACAAAAATTCTGTACAATATAAGATCATTTTGATTTTGGGAGAAGTGCATTTGCCATGCAGCAATAAAGAACAGACTCTCGCTTTAGTAAATTGATTAGGTAAAATAAATCGTGATACTTAGCACATGCGAGAAGGAAGAGTAGGCTGTGTAAGGCAAAGTGGGAAAACAGTAATTTAGTGCTGACTCTGGTGTACAGAAAGAAACGAAGTTGATAGCAGAAGAGTGGTCGAGCAATTGTCTACCATTTACAAGGCCCAGGGAAAGAGGAATCAAGAAGTCAAAAGAGAAGACAAGACAGAGGGAGACATGGAGGGAGGCAGAGGAGTGTATAGTCTTGTGGGCCAGACATTTTCTAAAGGAAGAAATGAGAAATAGAAAATATTCTCATATTTAACAAGATTTTACTAACCAATTCCTTGTGCCAACAATTTTACTATGTATTTTGAAACGACTTGGTCAGTAAGATTAAAATAGAGATGGTTCTTAAAATTGAAATGGTAACAATATACTAGAAACAATAACGCATGGCAAAATGAAATGTGGTAAGATTTGCCTTAACTTAACCCTTATAGAATCTTAGATTGTGAGGGCCGAAGTAGTAAAATTTTATAAGAAGTTGAGAAAAATGTACTAGATATTACTACATTGCAATAGTTAAGTTATAAAGATAAAACGAAACCTACAAAGTAGAACAGAGAACTAAAAAATGAAAATAGTAACAATTTGTATAAAAAATTGACATATAATTGGATGCTATGAATACAACCATGATGAATCTATTTCAAATTAACCTGACAATATTCTCATGTGAGTCATATTAAGAAAGCCTTTACCTTTCTACATGGACTTTCTTTCATAGGTTGTTGGTGTGTGTGCTTGTGTGCATGTGGCTGTGTGTGTGTGTGTGTGTGTTCAGGTGTGTGCATGTGCACGTGTGTGTGTGTCTGTGTGTATGTGTCTGTTTCTATGATCAGTAACAGATCAATGATTTAAATCTATCCATCAATGGGAAGACTCTAAGTTCACATAGGATCTCATTTACAATTGACTATTTAACGTATACACGCAAAAGACCAGAGCAAAAGCACAATCAAATCCAAACATCTATATACATTGCTAAGTATTAATTCAGAATAAAGACAGAACTCTGCATTACTCTATTTAAAATACCAGAAATTGAGAAATATAGAAATAAAAGCAGAGACAACAAAATCTCAATATATTGGAATGGGAAGTGGTAAAGAATATCACTTACAAAGGGACTCAAATGCAGAACACACAGGAGCCACAAGATATAGAGAGGGGTTTTGAAATACCATTTCCTGGGTGAGACATAGCCATTGCAATCAGGATCTCACTGCAAGTGTAGATGATGCCATGGTGTATGCACAGGACTAGACCAAATGGTCAGGAATAGATGGAAGAGGCAGGGGCTCCCTTTAATGCCAAACTATTTGCTATTGATAGATTCAGAGACAGGAAAGTCACTGCCTTCACTTGTTTACACAATGATGGCTTCACCTGACTCTAGTGGATAATTTGATTCCAATGCTCAAACAGATGGCCCTGAATAAACTAAATGGGTCACAAAAAACATCCTGAATCTGAGAAAAGGTCTAGTAGTAATGAGGTTAAGGTTTTGGGGGATCAACGGGGTAAATGATGGTGTGAGAGACAGAAATCAGAATATATTATATATGTGTATGCAACTGTCAAAGAACACAATCAATAAAAATGACACAAGCAGCCTTGATTTAGATTCAGAAATTGCAAAATCCAAACAGTATGAATGAGAAATCTGAAGCCACTTGCTGTGGGATGTTCTGTATGACAAATATGTTAATAAATAAAGCACTGATTGGCTGGTAGCCAGACAGGAAGTACAGGCGGGACTAACAGAGAGGAGGATTGGGGGAACAGGAAGGTGGAGGAGGAGACTGCCAGCCACCGCCAGGACAAGCAGCATGTAAAGATGCCGGTAAGCCACAAGCCACGTGGCAAGGTATAGATTTATAGAAATGGGTTAGTTTAAGATATAAGAACAGTTAGCAAGAAGCCTGCCATGGCCATACAGTTTATAAGTAATATAAGTGTCTGAGTGATTATTTTATACGTGGGTTGTGGAACTGTGGGGCTTGGTGGGACCTGGAGAGAAGCTCTCCAGCAACAGCCACTCTGAAGTTAATTTTATGTGTCTCCTTGGTTTGGTTGGATCATGGATTTCCAACCTATGTGGTCACAGTTTATTCGATAAGTTTCTATGACACTCTTTTATTTGAGATTAATGCTTAAACAGACAAGACAAACAGAGCTAATTGGCTTTCATGCTGCACTTGAGCCTCATTCACATGGAGTCTTGATAACAGCAGAAGTACTGACTCCTAAGCAACAAAGAAATCCCTTCCTGGTGGCATTCGCCCTGGAGTGTCAGCTTCTGCCTATTCTAAGTCAACCTGTTCCTGTTCGCCAGCTTGCCTTCACACGCTATGCTACTCTGCATTTTAAAGCTCTGAACTACTGCGGTGCTATGAGTCAATACATTGCTACAAATAAGGCTCTCCTAGTTGTTGCTTCTCTCTCTCTCTATCCCTCTCTCTCCCTCCCTCCCTCCCTCCCTTCCTCCCTCCCTCCCTCCCTCCCTCCCTCCCTCTCTCATCCTTCCTCCAGAGATTATATATACATTATATGCATACCCCATTCTCAACAATACTGACCAATATTTGCATATGACTCTATCTAGAGTTTGGGCAAGATATCCAGGGCAAATACTCATCCCTCTCCAGACAACTGGATACATTCATAATCCTCTCTATGAAACGCTCACTGAGATATTGAACTCCACAGTTGTTGTTTTTCTATATCTAGTAACAAATATTCTTTTACTACAATAAGGATAATTAATATAACTTTCTGCTCATCTTGTCCCCTAAAATAAACATATTTACCATCAAAATAATGTGTCTACTATGCTTGCTACCTAAATGTCACTATCTGAAAAATGTCATTCATTGATATTGCTAAAATGTATTATTCAATAAATGTATTATTGTGGAGATTTTAAAGCACACCAAACCAAAGGCTAAACAAGAGCCTTTCCCAGTTGGTAACTGAAGAGATTGAGAGATTCAATAAACAGAAAGACCCATTCTGGATGACGAAGGTTTAGAGTAATATAAATTGAAATACAAGCTTCCTACACAGGAAGGAGCACTCCAAGCTGATAACAGGAAGAAAGCAAGGGCACACTTCAGTATTTTCAAGGGAGTAGCTTTTGCCAAAGAGAATGAGTTTGAAATCAGATTTGACCAAAGAGCCCTCAGAAGGCCCACCCAGTTGACATATGACCTTAGTATTTTTAAGCCGTAGCTGTAATCCAATCAAATCTACTTATTGACATTTTGTTTCTTCCTCCTTTCCCTCTTCATAGTCTTCTTCTTATCAACCCCTCTCTGAGAATGATAGAGGCTGAATCTCTAGTCCCAGGCTGGTCTAGAATTCATTGTATGTTCCTGGTCATTCTGAGTTTTTGGATTACAGGAGAAGTCTCCTCTAGTACAGAAAATCCCTTAACATATATGCTCTGCTACAATATAATAGTTATCATTTACCAATGCAAGTAATGAAATCCCAGTGATACAAGACATATTAAAAACAAACATACCTGTAAAGGTCAGAAAATCACTAAAGGACTAATGGAAAGGACTTTCAAGGGAGGTGAGATAGAATACACTGGCATAGAGAACTAAAAGTAAATATTGCCTAAGGAGGGGCTTAACTAGATGAAGAAGCTGAAGATAGGGCAAAGAAGGAGAATGGCAAGGTACAAATAACACTACAGTTGGTTTGAAGAAGGCCTATAAAAACTACTACTGTACAAGATTACACACCTGTACACAAATTGTCAAAGCAGATAAGAACAAGGCAACAATGCACTTGCTAGATACCATGGGAAATTTTTAGTGTCCACTACAATTAGAGAGAGGTTTCTCTAGAATGTAGCACATAGTAAGTTGACCTATCTCCAGTGAATGATCACACGTCTAAGAATATTTGGATACCATAAATGATCAGTGTTAAAAGATTAAAGAAAATGAACATAAAATCCAGCAGCTATGGAAGTGAGGGAGATCTGAAAAGAGCTGTGTGGGGAAATATGACCAAAGTGTGCTGTATGATACTTCAAAAACTAGAATAAAAACACGCACACACACACACATACACACACACACACACACACACATACTCACACTTGCACACACAACACACATACACACTGCTAACTGCAATGGAATATTTTCACAGATAGTTACTTACAAAATAGTAGTTCCTTGAGAACTGTGATAGATGATGTAATATTTAGTTCTCAATTCATGGGGAACTTTTTGAATACATCTTATTATAGTGCTCTATTTACAAATGGAAAAATAAGACTTTCCCACAATTTGAATCAATATAATTCACAAAATTTAAATCAACTTCAGTAAACTAAAATGCTTGGTTTCAATAGTATTGGCTTATCTAATGCACAGGTGTAAATACAGAGGCATCAAATATTCAAATATATATTTTGTTATGCTTCAGTGCGCCTGTCTGTGTGACAGTAATAGCTTGTATCCATATTTCACAGAAGTTTTTATTGAGATAACATATCTGGTTAAGTATACCTATACCAGGGAAAAGCCAGATGTCCAATGATCTAGGAGGTACGTCAGTCCTTGTGCTCGGAGATATGCACTAGGGGAACCAGGAATGTTAAGCATACAGGGTTTTCTATTCAAGGAAAGAAAAGAATAACCTGTTTTCCACCTAGAAGGCTGAGAGTAGACATGGTTCATAGACCAGTGACCTTTGTTCTATCTGTATGGCTGAGATCATACTGATTTCTCCTTGAGATCCTTAGAATGAGCTCGTCTTTCTCACTCAATCTATAGGACCTATTTTATGGTGATATTTTATTTGTGCTGAAATGTGATTTTATTTGTATGTTAATAAATAAAGTTGCCTGGGGGTCAGAGCTAATAGCAAGCCATTTAGCAGAAGTCTGGCAGTGGTAGCACACGCCAATAATCCGGTCACATGGCAGACAGAGTCTGTGTGTTCAAGGGCATAGCCAGCTTGGAGATACACGCCTTTAATCTCAATACCAACCATAGAGACCTGGAGGTCTGTATAGACAGACAGTGATGAGGAGGTCATGTGGTTGGGTTTACAACCAATGAGAAGGCAGAACAGAAAGTCAATAAAAAGACAGACACACAGGAAGTAGGTCTCTTTCTCAGTAGAAGGAAGGCAGGGGCAGCAGGTGGTAAGAAGGTGGTCTCAGCTCTTGGCTACTGCTCTCTGATCTATGGGCTTTTAACTCTATGCTATTTTTATGAAAAGAAAGTGGATATAGTCATGTCTAAAGCTTTGTTGTGTACACAAGATTGAGCTAATTACCACCAAGAAATTTTTTAAACAAAATGTTCTTTATTTAAATATGCCAAAAATAAACTATTTGGGCTCTGATTTTCTAAGTGGAACCAACACCAGCTACTTAGACATGTTGAACCGAACTATCTTCTTAGCTCTCAAAGATCATTACTCTGCTGGCCATGGTGATCACAGAGGCTCCCAGATAATAGTTAATTTTGATCACACTAGAAAATGATATCATAATCTAGGCACATTGCTATTGCTTTCCCCATGTGCTTAGGCAGCTGAAGCCCCACAGTGAAGAAGGGCAAGAGAATGTTAGAATGAACTCAGATTCGCATTCTCGATAGTTAATGTCGCTACTGCTACATTTGGGCTCTTGCTGAATGTGCACAGGCATCTTGGTTGAATTCCTCATTGTCATACTACACCCTAGATATAAGGTCTGTTCAGCCCAGACAATGCCCAGCTTTCTTATTCCCTTGGCATGCTCCCCCTACAAAGCCCAGGTCAGCCTTAGGCTCTTGCCTCACATTTGGGCTACATGGGATTACATATGTGCTATGCACCCGTGCCCAAATATTCTTGTTCTCCTAAATCCTGATACATTGTCCATGAGGGCTCTTCTCTTATTTGCATAATTCCCACAGTATAAAAAATAAAAGTGCTTTAAATATTAGCCAGTATAACCAATTCCACAGGACAATCTACTGTGTAGAAAATATTAAATTAAGTAGAATTTTAAAAAGCATTTGAAAAAAATAGCAACTGCATTACTAAGCAGAGCATGTTTTTCCCACGGGGCTAATGTTGATGTTAATGTTCACAATTAGGGGAGAGCTTCTGCCCCTACTAAAGAACAGTTAGGCTCCGCAATAGGTGCTGAAAATGTACTTCTCTGAAAGCAATCTCCCAACATGGCTATAAAATCTTAACTATTGCTTATTCATGTTGTACACCTGTTTATGATTGGGATTAAATTATATTTCAGTAATGCTCATTGAATGGGTCTCTATGGCTTTTTTTATTACCAACTATAAAATTCAGGAAATTACAATTTAGTAGACTGTTTTACTTAGTAGATATATATTAACTCTATTCCCCCAAGAAGAAATAGCAAATAGAAAAAGAAAAAAAAAACTCAAGTAAATAATTAAAATTTTACTATTACAAAAACAAGACTTCTCTTTGGTAAAGGCTGCAGATGATACTTTTTTTATATGCAAGTGTTTGTGTCTATCTGTAAGTCAGTTTCTATTGGACACAAACTTTATTGGGGCTTAAGTGATGATTCATGGTTATATAACAGCTTCTTATCTAAATCCTGGAAATTGTTGCTCTCCTCATCACGATCTGCTCAGTGCTTTCACTATTCCCTTGTAGATGTTTTCAAATGTCAATTCCAGTTTCTCAGCTGATTCTTACCATTATTTATCATTTATTTAGGTGCTCTTCCAGAAATGAAGATGTCAAGTAAACCCATTTAGCCTGGAGATTTAGAAAATGAAAATGATCCGGAATGATATGGAACGAACCTATTCATGTGCTCTTCAGAACGCATCTACTTTCTAATAGTATGATGAAAATACAATCTAGATAACGGTAGAGGAAGAGACATTATAAAAGTTACAGATTGGAAGGAACATAATGAAACAGTGTCTTCTGACCATGACAGGGCAAAGCATTTATGGACTCGCAGGAGTGACTGCCAGAACAAGATCAGGCCAGGAGAGAGTTCAGCATGGATGGAACAGGAACTCACGGTGCGCCTACCCCTGGCTGAAAAGCTGCCGAGAGTTAATCACGTCTTCAAGGAAATGGCTTCTGGTAGGTTAACCATGCTCTGCGAATGGCTCCAGACATATGACTACGGGCAGCACAATGGATTTTGCAGGTTATAAGAAAAAGTGTACATGAAGTTGGGAGGGAACAGGAGGGGAAGTCGTCAATATGGGAAGAGGTAGAGGGAGAAATGGGGGTATAATCAAAACTGATTGTATGTATGTATGAAATTCTCAAAGAATTGATAAAATTACTTTTTTAAAAAATGTGAATAATATGTACAGAATGAATAAAAGATTATCATGAACTAGTATGGAGTTATAAAAAGATATGAAAGAGGACATGACATAGAGATATCACTTCACATCCTCACAAAGGATAGGCAGGAATATAGGTCAATTGCAATATAGGAATTTGGATCTCATTTGCATGAATATAAAAACTGTGCAGCTTTATAAGAAAATAGTTTGGCAGTAAAATGGTAAAAACAGCAATTCTAGACTTAAGATTATTTAAAGAAAACGTAATAGAAACACTACTATTCTAGTATTTTCATGCAAATGTGAATAAAAACATTATTAATAATCTAAATGTAAACCAACACTGAAATCTATCAGTAAGGGGAGTTAAATAAAATTTGTTAGATCCATACATCATAGGAAGCTTTATTTTCATATGGATGTACCTTTACAAAAATTAATATTCTAAGCGAAACAGTTCAGATACAAATTGTCACATATTCTATAATTGTCCTGGAGGAATCACTGGTAAGAATCTATTCTAGAGGAACAGGAAGTGTATCTGTGGTTTTTCTTATTCTGCAAGAAAAAAATGAAGATTTTCCAATATCCATTGTGATAATGGAGGAATTATACACTTTAGACATGTACCATGCCAATCATATCTAAATGATTATATACTGCATCATCTTCAAGAAACAAAGAGCATGATTCCTGTTTACACTGCAATATTTTTCACTCTGAAATACTCATGCTATTATATTTTTTGTCATGAGTTTTAAAATATTTCTTAAAGATTCATATTATTTTGTTCACAACTCTAAATTGAAGCTATATGGTACCTTTGTTTATTTCCTACCATATTAGGATACCATTATCAAGAAATTAGATCTCTTTATAAAAGTTTTGTTTCAATTTTATTGACAGTCGTATTTTATTTATTCAACACCAAAATAATAGAGGGTTTTGTGTGTGTGTGTGTGTGTGTGTGTGTGTGTGTGTGTGTGTGTGTGTTTTCTTTTTGTTGTTGTTACAGTTTCTGTAAACTTGGGTGTTTATGCACTGCCCTAGATGGGTGTCCAGTTCCTCAGCTTTGTGTTGTAAGATTTGCTTAAAGAGAGGTTAGATACGCCATTGACTTTTCCCAAGGAATTCTTTTACTGTAAATGCTATAAGTGCTAATTCAAGCAAGGGTAGTAGAGTGATATCTAGGGGCTGAACTGCCAGATGATAAGTACCCTTGTTGAAAAGACGTGGTGGCGTAAGTGAAGTATAAGTTCATGGAACAGAAAAGTAGCGCAATTAAGAGGAAAATCAAACACTCTTGACTCAAGGATGTCTGTAACATCAATTTTCTAACTTCATGCTGGGATGAAAGTGAAGGAAAACACTACAGAACTTACTCATTACATTACAGACGTGGGAATGACTTCATCTATATATGCTCTGAAATTCTGACAAAAAAGAAATGGGGGGGGGGTTACCTTGCTAGCCAGCAAATCTCTGCCTGAGACTTCATGCACAATGACAATGTTTCCTGGGACACATAAAGCAGTTTACCGTTTTCTGAAGCCGTCACTGTGATATTGTACCAAGGCGTTTCTTCTCTATCAAGTACTTTTGAAGTCTTAATGGTTCCAGTATTGGCATCGATGTTGAAAAATCTGTCCTCTTCAGCACTGTGGTTGATGAAATACCTGGAAGAAAAAAAATGAAAGTCTTCTTTGTAAGAAATGATAAATATGGACAATAAAAGATAATAAAGGAAGTTACTAAATCAAGTGCATTAAAATGCAACTACACTTTAATATCTATATTTGACTTAAGAATTCTTTAACAATTATATTTCATAGAACCTATTGCAGTTGTTTTAATAGTTTAATCACATATTAAAATATTGGAGGAAAAAATTAATGAATTCTGTGCATAGAAATAGGCTGTAGATTGGGGACTGGAGAGGTGGCTCAACAGTTAAGAGAAAATATTGCTCTTAGAGATAACTCAAGTTCAATTCCCAACCCCGATATCATGTGGCTCTCAGACAGAACCAACAAGTCAACAATACAGCATAGAAGGACCATGCTCCAGTAGATGGCCCCAGACCCACGAGTGATCAACACAAATTGGACTCTATATTTTATATATATAAAATGAGTTGGAATGGATAGGTTTGAATCTGGGAAATATTGTATTAAAGAGAGTTACAGACAATGAGAAACATTTTAAATAAATGAAGACATGGATTAGTGTATGAAGGAAGCCACTAATGTTTTCTTGTTGCCCATGCATACATTCTATGTCTCTTGTGTTGCGCTACTCAAGTGACAAAGAAAAACCCACTTACTGAGTTGGATAAAAGAGTGAGGGGCCGCCATTGTATAGCTATGACGTCACACTCAGATGGATGTAGGGAATGGAAGGAAGGATAGGACATGGTGTGGATTTCTAAGCTTTCTAAACAGGAAATGTGGATTCAAAAATCAATCAGCATTAACTTAAGTCATTGGGTCAGTAGCATCCAATTTGAAAGGAAGTTGAAAGAGAAAAGGAAATAAGAACGTACAGAGCTAATATCAACAACCTTTAGAGACTAAAGTAGTTCCATCTTTTTATGAGAATAGGTAGTAGAAAAAACCCAAAACTAAGTCTGAGGGGGCATGAGACAAAAAATACAGTGTCCCAAGCAAGGTGTAGAAATTTAGGGAAAAAAATGAACACAAATAACCAATAATTATATGGGTAGGAATTTAACCACCTTAGCCATCAGTGAGATACAAAGTAGAACTATTTTGAGATTTCATCCCACTTCATATAGAATGAAAGAAACGCTGCTAAGGATTCAGGAAAACAAGGAACCCTTATACACTGATATTGTGAATATAAAATAGCCCAGTCATTGTGAACAGTGAGTATAAAGATTTCACAAAAAAATAAATAAATAAATGAGAATGAGAGCTATCACGTAAACTCATGGTGTCACTCCTGGGTTTATACTAGGGTATTTGTAGGTCAGTATATCATAGAAATGCTTGCAAAAAATATTCATTGCAGCACTGTTTACAGTAGTCATATTAGAGAATTAGCTTTAGGTGCCTGTCAATAATGAATAGATAAGTAAAATATGCAATGCCCAAATATAGATTTTCATTCAATCATACTGAATAAAATTGTGTTGCCTTCATTAAAAAAGGTTATAACTAGATATTGCACATGTTTTGATATACTCCATTTTAAACACACACACATATATGTGCATATGGGAAATTGAGAGCAATGGGGGTTATAAAATAGAAATAAGATTTCTGAGAATGATACTGAGCTAATGGGAGGAGGAGAGGGGAGAGACAGTTTAGGAGGTGAATATTGTCAAACCATATGAAATTGTTGAATGGGAACGTACTTACACACTTATCGCTATATACGATTAATACATGCCAAGAGAAGCTTGTTGTACAAGATTGTCATTCTGTCACTGCTCTATAATCACCCTACTACAAATGTGAAATAACCATAAAAAATAATATCTACCCATGATGTAAACTCTTCAGTGTCTATGTTACAAAATACCCAAGAAGTCAGCAGAACACAATGCTGGGTTGCAGCTATGAGGATGTCTCATGAGAAAGTCAGACAATAAAGCACGTGTTCTAATGAATGTATTGATGCTTTCTTTGATGGACTTATGGTATGGTGTCATTAATGGGACATAATGAAAAATGGAAGGTAGGGTTTAAGTAGAGGAAGTAGGTCCAAGACGCATGCGTTGAGGCTTCATCTACCATGGCTTTCTCCTGCAGTAATTCCACTGCTGGATGCTCACCATGAAGTTCCTCAAATACATGCTCCCACCATGTGTTTCTCCACCTCGTATTTAGTTCTGAGCACTGGGCCAAATGGCAAATGAGTGAAACTTTCTATAACTGTGAAACAAAATACATAATTTTTCTCTTATTTCTTTTATGTAATGTAGACACTTGATCACCAAAATAAACTAATACAATCTACTGAAAGCTACTTCTAATATGTGACCATTAATAAAGTGAGATGTTCATATTGTTGTACAATTAGATTGTAGGAACTACAATTGACTTGTTGCTAATTGCTAGTTGCCCAGTAGTCCATAAAAACCCTCTCACTGGACCAGTCTCCAGTGTAATCATTAACTAATTTAGCACCAGCAGATAAAGACTTCTCTTTGCACCTTACCTAGCAAGAAACCTTTTGTTAGAGTTTCAATCTTATACAGAATTATATGTTATAATTATGTATTTTCCTACCACCTACTAAGACATAAAACGTGTATCTATTAATACTTCTAGTATGTATATTTCAAACAGTGTGAAAAATGAAAGAACTTCAATTTTTCAAAATAAGATGAAATTATTTATTCAAATTAGCACTTCACTGACCAACAAACAGGCAGAAAACTTATGACTATAGTAAACAATTAATATCACTAATGACTGCCTTGAATTAAATATTTCCTTTCAACAATGCTATGATAAACAAGTCACTGAGTTCTTCATTCAGCACTCAATTTCCCTATGATACTGTAGGCATGGGGCAAAGATAATTAATTTTCATGATAAAGTGTATTGGAAAAGTTGTTTTTTCATTTTAATAATCTCACACTCTCATTCCTCATAGGTATTTGTTTTATGCATTATTCTATTTCTCTTACACTCAAAACTTAATTTCAAGCATTCATCAAAAATATATTTCTATATTTATTTGCTCTAAAAATATTAAAGTATAGATTACTTCTCTCTGTTATTATCCTTTATATACTTGTAAATACAACATGTGGGTGGTAAGGAAAACTCTTTGAGATATCTTCCCTACGTAGCTGTTTTGCAAGGTAGTTGATTAAGAATAATAGTTTGAATAAGGTTTGATAATCTTTAATTATCCAACAAAATATGGTTTAACATGCGAGTTTGACTTTCTCTGCAGTTTAACTAAAGGTCACACATCTGAAATATGACTCTATTTCACATTTTTAAAGTTCCTTTCAGAAGGTTAGCCTATGAAATGTATGAACCACACAGATATTCAGAAAGTAATCATTCTAAGTAAATAAACCAAATGTATCATTTGTCATATGGTGAATCTTGTATTATATTTCAGTGTCTAATAAAATATCATGTAAACAAAGCATATGCTGTATTACAAAGAATTCTCTAAAATGATGGTTAAGACCCCATCATTTAGCCCTTTTATCTAAAGATGATTTTCATCAGTGAATAAAAGAAGACAGCTCTAGTCGTATGCGGGCCCCTTGCATCTGAAGTGGCATCTGTGCATGTGTTTTAAAGTACAGTCTTAATCTGTATGTTCTTATTATTAGCATTATGTAATCGATAGTAATAAAACTCAATTAAAAGGCAGGAGCGCCTGGTTTTGAACAAGGCCCTACTTCCTCTGTCTCTATTCTTTTCTTATTAAATGATTCTGGGGGATCATTACCATTATATTCGGAGACACTGGTACTGTTTTGATTAAAGCGTACTTAAACCTAAATTCAGAGAACAATATAAATTAGCCGATATGGTAAGCTAAATTTCATATTAATTTCTCTATTAAAATTGGACAATATTTTAAAAAGTATTTGATGGCAGTTCATCTTTCCTTTAAAAACTACGAGTCAAATATTCAATCTCAATTATTTCTTTTCTATCCATTATATTTCATCAATTCTGCCAATGTAACCATGTCGTTATTTTCAAATTTCACTTTTCCATGAGTTTGCAACATCCACAGTTAGTGGAGCATTCAGCAATTGTAATCCATCATGGATAATGTGAATATTTCTGGAGAGCTTACGAAAGTCAGTGTACCAGAGAAGATGCAGTGAACACGGTAGCAGCATTTACTTACACAGGTTCTAATCAATCTCAGAACAAGCTATGCAAACATCTAGATTCTCAGCTACTATTAAAAAATAGTAAAAAGAGGGGGGGGGGTGGGGGAGAGAGAGAGAGAGAGAGAGAGAGAGAAAGAGAGAGAGAGAGAGAGAGAGAGAGAGAGAGAGAGAAGAATGTTGTATGTTACAAAACTGATTTACAATCTGGGTCACAATTCAAAATATTATAATGATTTAATTTTTATGTTAGCAAACAAACGTGTCATCAAGACCATATTAAAAATCATTCAAAATATCTATGGATACTTTCTGCTATTTTAAAGTAATTCAAAAAATGTGTATTTCTTAATATATCTATAAGAAAATTCAGATTATAAGTCACAGTGAAAGAAGTTAAGTTATAGACAACTTATGTAAATTTAGCTTGAGGTTGTTCATTACATGGGAATTCCAATAATTTTCCTTTTGTCCACTAAATATTTAATATGTGCTATTAGTCTTCCTATATGGAACGACTCTTACATATGGGACCAATTTTATTGTTCAGATAGGAGGACTAAAATGGAAGATACTATCATTACTACATTCCCTTCTGAGTGCATATATCCATCTATACAAACAACAGTTTTGAGCTACAACCATCAATCACTGGCTTTCTGATAATTTAAAACACCAGGCCGAGCTCCAGGAGTCCAGTCGAAGAGAGAGAGGAGGGATTCTATGAGCCAGGGGCATCAAGATAATGATTGGGAAACCTAAAGAGATCAAACCAAACTAGTGGGAACTCATGAAATTTAGATCAAGAGCTGTGGAGCCTGCATGGGACTAGACTAGGCCCTCTGTCTAGCAAGACAGTTGTGTAGCTTGATCTGCTTAAGGGGTCCCCGGAAGTAGGATCAGAATCCACCCCTGGTGCGTGACCAGGCATTTTGGAGCCCAGTACCTATGATGGTACAACTTGCACAGCCTTGAGGCAGGGAGATGGGCTTGGACTTGCCTCTACTAAATGTACCTTCCCACAGAAGGCCTTATCTTCTTGTAGAAGGGAATAGGGGGTGGGTTGGGATGGGGAGGCTGGGGGTGGGAGAAGGGAAGAGGGGAATCTTTGATATGTAAAATGAATAAGCAAAATTTTCTTTTTTTTTTGAATTAGTTAAAGCAATTTAATAGTCTCTTCTCTGTTGTGTACTCCCTGAGAGCAGGATATTTGACTATATTATTCCAATTAATCTTAGAAATTTATTGTTAAAAATAGAGCATATACACATTAGAAATGCCATGTTTTTTTTCTTTTTTATATAAATATTTTTATTTTAAAATTAATTTAATTTTACATATCACCCACAGATTCCCCGTCCTCCCTCCTCCCACCCCCCAGCCTTCCTCCCAATCCACCCCCCATTCCCACCTCCTCCAAGGCAAGGTCTCCCCTGGGGATTCAGCCCAGCCTGGTAGATTCAGTTAAGGCAGGTCCAGTCCCCTCCTCCCTGCACCAAGGCTGAGCACAGTGTCTCAGCATAGGCCCTAGGTTCCAAAAAGCCAGCTCATGCACCAAGGAAAGGTCCTGGTCCCACTGCCTGGAAGACAAACATGGTATGTACTCACTCATAAGTGGATACTAGATGTAAAGCAAAGGATAACCAGACTGCAACTCACAACACCAGGGAGGCTACCTAGCAAAGAGGACCCAAAGAAAGACACAGGGATCGTGCAGCAACAGAGAAATGGATGAGATCTTCATGAGCAAACTAGGGGCAGAGCAGGGGTAATGGAGGGCAAGGGTCTGGGGAAAGAGAGCTTAGGGGAGCGGGAGGTCCCAGCTGGATCAGGAACAAAGTGGGAGAACAAGGAAAGAGATACCACGATAAATGAAGACCCCATGGGAATAGGAAGAAGCAAAGTGTGAGAGAGGTCCCCAGAAATTCACAAAGATACCTCAACGATAGACTACTGGCAATGGTCGAGAGAAAGCCTGAAGTGACCTACTCTGATGATCAGATGGCAAAACACCCTAACTGTCATGCTGGAACTCTCATCCAGTGACTGGTGGAAGCAGATGCAGAGATCCGAGGCCAAACCCCAGGTGGAGCTCCAGGAGTCCAATTGGCGAGAGAGAGGAGGAATCATATGAGCAAGAGATATTGAGACCATGATTGGAAAAAGCACAGGGACAAATAGCCAAACTACTGGAAACACATGAACTATAATAAACCAATAGCTGAGGAGCTTCCATGGAAATGGACCAGGCCTTCTGGATAAGTGGGACAGTTGATTAGCTTGAACTGTTTAGGAGGCCCCCAGGCAGTGGGACAGGGACCTGTACAAACTTTCCTTAATTTAAAAAAAAAAAAAAGCCTTAAAAAATTTCCTGCTTTTCTTACAATTAAAATACAAGTTTTAAAGAGTGACACTTTGTTGTTTCTTAATTGAAATACATGAAAGGCATTGTGTGGTGCCTGGAAGGTATTCCCACTTTACATTCTAAATTCTAATTCTAAATCTAAAATCTAAAATTTTACAGTGTTTTATTGAAAGTGTTAAAATTCCACCTATCTAAATGTAAACTCCAATTATTAGCGGACTGTGTCACAGATTTCCAAAGGCTGGGGAAGGGAGAGCATTTGTTCATCTGGTAGCAATAGGTTCACATTTCTGAAAGCCTATGTCAGAAACAGGATTTTGCATTTCCTAGTACCATCTCTGTGGAGTCCCTCAGTTCTGCTTCTGTTACACCAGAAAGTAAAGGAAGGTTGCTTCAACCAATGGGCTTTTGGTACCTGTAGGTGCCACTCTAACTTTGTGTATTTTTAAACAAAAGTAATGATTATATTTTTGAAAATTGCATGTTATTTTGAGTTAAGCAAACAAACAAAAAAAACAGAAAACCCAAAATTGATATGGTTTGCTATAAAAATTGAAGAGTCTAATAGTTTAGAAAACTGAAAAGTAAAATAAAAATAAAGTCAAGCAGAGTTTCACAATGTGTGTAAGACTATAATATTTTTAATATTATTATCAGTTCTCCAAGTGGGAAATTAATTTCATTTCCTGGCACATTGCAAGGTACATCCCTTCTGAGTAACGTCCTTTAATTACTAAACATATGATCCCCATGAAAGGAAGACAAATGGGGCTTGTTTTTATTTTTGTTATAATTCTCTTTCTCTCTCTCTCTTTTTCTCAGTTTGTACCTTGCATCCTATGTGAATGACATACTTTTATTAAAATCAAGAATGAATGTTATGTAAATTATATACTGTAATAGCAGCTCTGGAATTTCCAATTATTTCTAGCCAACTGAAGTAAATTAATTTTATTTTTTGAATACAAACAAAGCATAAAATAATTGTAATGCTAATAAACCTATTAGCATTTGAAAACTATGTATCAATCATCTCTCTATGGCAACACCTAATGCTGTGAGTGTTCAGTTCCCTTTCTAATAACATGAGGAAAATACTATGGCAATCAGAAATATCATAGAAATAGTTCATTTTTCTTGGAACATTCACATGACCACACAGCACATTGACTTACATATATTGACTTTATCTTCCAGAAAGATCTTTTAAATTTAATTTATGAGTATAGTTTCTGTAACAGTTCATTTCTCTTCCAATGTATCAGAGTTTCTTAATCTTAGTCATATTAGCTTTTGGGGTCAGAGAATTCTTTGTCATATGACTGTTTTATTGGTTAGACTTTAGGTATCCCACGTTCTTTTCTGGATCTCTTTCAGTTAGTGTTTCATCTTAGACACACATACCTACAAAACGCATAGGGAGGCCTTTGAGGTGTAAGGTTGTAAGAGAGTAACTCTCCCAGGGGAGGATTGAGGATATGTGTTGCCAGTAATGGAACACGGGAGGCCTGCCCAAAACCCAGACACTCTGGGGTTCTAATATGGAACTAAGAGAAATAAATGTACATTATTTATAAGCTAGCCATGCTGTGATTATTCCTTATAGAAGTCAAACTAACAAAGAGGAAAGGTAATCTACAAAAAACACACAAAATTTAAAATGGTCACAACCCAATACTTATAATGTTAAGTTTAAAAATTAAAAAGAAAATATTCAAAATAAAGAGAAATAAAATAAGCTTTGCCCAAAAATTTAAAAAAAAAGATGAAGTCCTTTGTATGGTTATTTGCAACATACTCACAAAGAAAATGACTATTGACCTCATTTCTTTCTCTGCTCATTGTCATGTGAATTCAGAATAAGAAGAAAGCTCTAGTTGAACTAGGAAGCAAGCTCACAGCAGATAAATAGCAAGGCAGGTGGAGCCTCAGGCTTCCAGGGCAAATAACTATGAGAGGGAAATATTTCTCATCTTCTCACTACATATTTATTTTTTTCTGTTTTACCAAAAGCAAGGTGGATGAATATACATCTTGATGCACAGATGTTTTTTCTTTGTACTCAACAGTTCCTTAAAATTAGACTGAAATTTGGATATGTTTAGAAATTCAAACACAGTATTTCTACAAATATTACCAGAGAAAGAGAAAAAACATACAATGGAGTAACTTAGAGCTTATTGGGGAGAGGGTACAGTCTATCTTTCTTCACCAGTGTAATCTTTGATCAATTTTCTTTGATTTACCAATTATCTCCCTCCCACGCTGTGGTATGAGACTTGAAACTCAGTGGGGACACACAAAAAGAAAACTTGAAAGTAGGAGAGGATTTCTTGGGGAGAACAGTTTCAGTGCCAAAAGGAAGAAAATGAGATAGATCAGCAACTGAAAACAACTACAATTCCTCAATGAAAAGTAGAAAAATGTCAAATGATAAAAGTTTTTTGTTTTCATGAATGAAAGCTAAAATACAGAACTGTATGCAATAAACTAGCTAGAAAACTTTCTAAGAACTTAGGTTTCCAGGGATATAATATAGACAAAGGAGTCCACACTTCCTATTGCCAAGTAATCAAAGTTTCTGCAGTTTAATGTTATGAACACATTTTTACTCATTCAAGTATGCTAATTCATTAAATCAATGGGAAAAATTAATCTGTTTTCTACAATAGATGTTTAGAGGTGGTGAGATTATATTCTTCTCTGTGTGTGGAGTGTGTGGTGTGTGTGTGTGTGTGTGTGTGTGTGTGTGTGTGTGCGCGTGTGTGAATATTTGATTTAGATATTAACCTTAAATGATAAGGAGGAGTAAACCTACTCAGTTTCTCTCAGAGATTGCCATCTTCACCTTTAGACTGCTAGAAATACACATAGACTATGATGTTCATCAGATGTTTACATGACACATACTCTGGTCTTCTTGGATAGGAAGCTGTATATCCACTGAGCCAGCTTCCCAAGCCCCATCATATATTAATAATTTAATCAAGTTTTGTCTGTTAATTTATTTAGATATTTAGATAATTACTTAACTATGGTAACTCAAGTCATATTTTACATATATTTATAAACATAAATATATTTAATTCACATTAATTTACCTTGAGACATAAGCCACAACTTCAAGTACCTGTGAGGGCAAGAATACCATACCTTACTAAGCTGTTAGCACTGTCTGGATCTTGTGCCAAGACGGTGCCAACAATTGTCCCAATCTTGGCATTTTCATAGACGTCCATGACATAAGAAGGCATGGAAAAGAGGGGTGGTTCATTCACATCGCCAACAATGATCTTCAGCATGGTGGCATCTTTGAATGGACCCAGGTGGGAAAAGCGGAAGTCCAGGTGTGTATTTGCTCCTTCAATGTTGAGCGTGTAGGACTTCTTTTTCTCATAGTTCAGTGGCTGCAGAGGAACAATATGATAGCCAATTGTTAGGACTTCCACATCTTTCAAAGTTGCAGTTCTTTTTCTACTTATGAAAACCATACCAGAAAGAAGTCAACTTAATTTTCTTTAAAAAATAGTTATAATGTTTTCCTGAACTATGACATCAAAAGAGAATTAACGGCAACTCCAGGCTTAATCCATAGCAAAGCAGAATGTGGTTATAACCAGAAAGAAATAAATTCCCCTCAAAACACAATATTGTTTCTCAGAGACGCTTTCTAGTCCTCCCCATCCCCACCAAGAAGAAATTATTAAATGGATAATCTAAAAATATCTGCTGCTGACTTGTTTTAAATTTGAAATAAATAACTTTTTACATTTATGTAATCTACCTCATATTCTTTCATAATTCTTTGTTTATTTTAAATTGGATGTTTGGTGATTTTGATTTTGACTGTAGTTCTTTCTAGAATTATGCTCTTTACTCATTAAATACAATGTTTGAAAATATTTTCTCCTATTGTCTCTTCACATTAATTTTTGTGTTCTTTGCTACATAGAAATTACGTAGTTCAGGTATTTTCTTTGTTTTTCTTCTAGTACTATGTAATCTACTTTGTTTCTCATATTCCTTGTTATATTATGATAGCTAGAGCACAGTTTTAAAAGTAGCTTTTTTTTCTTTGCTTGGTTAAAAGTATTTTTTCTTTGAACCTGTATTAATTGGTCATTATAATAATTTTAGTTTCTTCCTTACTTTTAAGTTTTTCAATTGGAGCTTTTCTTGTTGTAGGGAATGAACCTTGGGCCTCATGCATTAGGTAAGTATTTTACAATTTAACTACGCAACCAGCCCTCCAACTAATATTTACCTTCTATTAAAAATATGTATCAGGCATCATAAATTCAACTTTATGTGCAAATGATAGCAACTTATGCCCTTTCCCAAAGAATGCCATTAAATATTATAGGATAAAAACATTAAACAAGTATTTTACATTAACTTTGTAAGTCATATTGAGTATTATGAATATTAGCAGTGATGCAAACTGATATAGGTATGACTGTGAATAGGTACATTGACTTTTTGAGAAGAACTTAAGTTTGGAAAATGCTAACCTTGGTGCACATTTATGCTTGCATTTGGGTATGCTAGCCAAAATGACCTCAGATTCATTTTAATTGTATGAAAGTTTGGATAGAGACATTAGAACAGATGGTGTGAGGGGCTTCCTTTCGCTTGGAACCAACCGAAATATTCATTGATGCTGCTCTTAACAAATACTTGTTAGAAAATGTACACAGAACTATTTCATCCCTATTACTGTTTCTGATATGAAACTATCCTGATTGAACCTCCTTGCTATTTTCTTCTTGATGGGAACAGTTATAGCCATTCCTTATAGAGATGCTATGCTATTTTCTTTGGCCCAAAGTACTGTTGTAGTCATTTTTGATTGTTTAGATAGATAGGGCATACTTAATAATATTTTACCAGTAAATGTAATCTTATACTAGTTCTGCATGCTAGGGCATTCTCTATCAATATGGTGGCAGAACTGTTGTCCGATCAGGTTTGTATCAAATTATGCAAATAACATCTTTCTGATAGCCTTAGATATTGGAGCATGAAACTTTATGTTGTTTCTGTTCTTTTGAAGTATGTTTGTGAAGGTTCATTACCCACACCTAAGCATCGCTTCCAGATTCCATGTCTAACTATTCTCATAATGGGGGTGAAGCTTCAACCTGTGATTTTGGAAGTCACATATGCCCCCCTCGACATCGTTGACAAAAGGTACCTAAAAATTGCCCTTAGAGAAATTATAAACAAAATCTTCAGTACTACTGATGATTATTTCTTCTGTTCCTTCCTGATTGTCTTGGAAATTGGCCTTCTTGAGTTGCAAACACTGTGTAGAAGAGATAAAAACTCTTTTGCCACAAAAGCAGGGTCTGAAAATTGGAAAGCTCCTAAATCCATAGTGGCATAGCTGGACCACTGTAGCCATTTTGACAATTTTTATAAGTTAAAGCTTTTTTAAAAAAAATTATCAAAAGTTGAGAATATGTAATCTACATATATGCACATAGAATAAAAATCATATTCACTTAGATTTACACATTTTTAGTGGTGGTTAATTAAATCTGCAGTCCGTAGACTACTAATTATAACTCATTCTCTTGGAAAAGAACTGAAATTAAAAATAAATTCTGAAAATAATTAATAACTCTCTCCAAGAAGATCTAGGTCCTGTCATGATGTACAAATCCAAACCTTTCTTTTCTAGATTCCACTCTCCTTTAAAGAAGGAAGAATCTGTCTCTCAATTCTTTATATACCTCACTCCAGTTTAAATAAATTATCTTTTTTTTTTTTTTTTTGGTTTTTCAAGACAGGGTTTCTCTGTGTAGCTTTGTGCCTTTCCTGGA